>VMDO01012099.1:0-63613 GCA_007922755.1 Pedetes capensis | reverse complement strand
TTTAAAGTTGAGAAAGGTGTGCGTCAGGGCTGTATACTTTCACCCTATCTCTTCAATTTATACGCTGAGCAAATAATCCGAGAAGCTGGACTTTATGAGGAAGAACGTGGCATCAAGATTGGAGGAAGACTCATTAACAACCTGCGTTATGCAGATGACACAACTCTGCTTGCTGAAAGTGAAGAAGATTTAAAACATTTACTGATGAAGATCAAAGATCATAGCCTTCAATATGGGTGACGACTAAACATCAACAAAACAAAAATCCTTACGACTGGGTCAGCACGCAACTTCACAATCAATGGAGAAAAGATTGAGATTGTCCAAGATTTTGCTTTGCTTGGCTCTGTAATCAACACCCACGGAAGCAGCAGTCAAGAAATCCAAAGACGCATTGCTCTAGGAAAAGCTGTGGCAAAAGATCTCTTTAGAGTATTGAAAAGCAAAGATGTCACATTGAAGACGAAGGTGCGCCTGACTCATGCCATGGTATTTTCAGTGGCATCATATGGTGGAAAGCTGGACATTGAACAAGAGAGACAGAAAAAGAATTGATGCTTTTGAATTGTGGTGCTGGAGACATCTATTGAATATACCATGGACTGCCAAAAGAACCAACAAATCTGTCCTAGAAGAAGTGCAACCAGAGTGCTCCTTGGAAGCAAGAGTGGCCAAACTGCATCTTACATATTTCGGACATGTAGTCAGGAGAGATCAATCCCTGGAGAAGGGCATCATGTTTGGAAGAGTGGCAGGTCAATGCAAAAGAAAGAGGAACACCCTCCACCAGATGGATTGACACAGTGTCTGCAACAATGGGCTTAAACATAAATAATATCATTTGCCTGGCACAGAATCAGCAAGTGTTTCGATCTGCTGTACATAGGGTCGCTATGAGTCGGACTCTACTCGACGGCACCTAACAACAACAACAACAATGTCAGACTATGGGAGAAGGACCTGGCAATCCACTCCCAAGGCAATCCCGAAACAGTCAGCCATTGAAAACCCTATGATGGTCTCTATGAGTCAGATACTCACTGACTCGACAGCACCTAACAACAACAACAACGTCGGACTACACTGTAATTGTCTTGCCAGCATGTTAGGGAAAGACATACACCTATGGGTGGATGGATAGACACTTCCTAGAAGGAAATGACTTTCTGGGAGTCCAGTCTTGGGTGGAAAATGAAGCCTGAGGAAGTGGACTTCACACCAGGGTTCACTCCAGAGGTGCTGTCAGTGCTACCCACACAGCGAGAGCTAAGGTTTATGTTGGCATCTGGAGGCAGGTGGAGAATGAAGCAGGCGATGGTCCCCGGAGGAACCTTAAGGTCAGGCTGAGACGGACGGTACTTACTGTCTTCCACTGACGCAGCTTCCAGCTCTCTCATGCGCTTTGTCTTGGCTACCTTGTGAGCTAAAGGGGAGAGTCGGTCTGGCATTGTTGAGAGGACAAGGAAGGGAGCTTCCCTTTCTCTCTCGTCCCTAGTGAGGCTGGCATGGGTCAGCTGCATTGGTCAGCAGCAGAAGACTGCTGGGTCCAGAAGCCTCTTGTGAAAGTCTCATGCAGTACTGACAGCAGAGCAGAGAAATTAAGGGGCCCTGCCTCTCCTGAGCAGCTGAGATGGCCTCCGAGAGCCCCAGGGACCCTGAGAGATAATGAGAAGCAGGAGGAGGGAGACTTGTCCCCAGCACTCAGGCCAAAGCATTGGAGCTATCAAGTTCTGTCATTAAAAATAGACATTCCTACTGGGTGTGGTGGCACATACCTGTAATCCCAGCAGCTCAGGAGGTGGAGGCAAGGGGATCACAAGTTCGAAACCAGAGGCAGTCTGCATAATTTAGCGAGACCCTCTCTCAAAAAGTAAAGAAAAAGAAAAGGGGGATGGGGGTGCAGCTCAGTGGTCCAGCACTTGCAAAGCGTGCAAGGCTGAGGCCCTGGGTCCAACCCTCAGTACCGCCAAAAAAAGAAAAAAAAATCGACATTCTCCTAAGTTTTATTAACAATAGAGAGTTTATTCATAAGTTATTTTTATTGTGGTAAAAAATTATCCACTTATTCTAATTTTTCCAGGGCAGCATCATGATTAATAGTTAAATGTGAAGATACTCCCTATTCAAGTGGGAAAAGCCAATATATTTAACAAATATAGTATAAGTACTACCTAATTATTAGATAAGAGAAAAAATGTGTAAAAACTTGGAAAGGATGAGCAAAGATAGTAAGTTATAAATAATAATATCATATAGCAAAAAGAGAGTCATATGGAAAACTACTAGAAATAAGATGAGCCAGTGGGAAAGCTGATTATAAAATGCAATGACCAACAACTTTTCTATGTAAGTTAGGAAATGGAATGAAAAATTCCTGTTTTAAATAGCTTCCAGAATAATAAAATTCATTCATATAAAAATAATAAACACATTGAATAATATATGACTGAATCCTGAAAAGAAATGTTTAGATAAAAAAGACTAAATATTAACATGTCAACTTTCCCTAAATTAAATTATTAAATGTAATACCAATAAAAATGTCAATAAGTTTTTTTGTTTATTGTGGAAATCAGATGTGACAAAGACATTCGTTACACAATTATTTTAGTTGCAATAGCCTAGAACAATCTGAATGCACATCAGTAGGAAATTAGTTACGTGCTGGCGTATTCCTAGAGGATAACATCACAGTATGCTCCTGTTAAAAATAAAGAAATAAATAAGAGAAATCTGCCAGCATGGATATGGAATAATCTCCAAAATATGCTGCTAAATGAAAAGATCGAGGTGCCAAGAAATATAGGTAGGTAAGTAGGTAGGTAGGTAAAGAGATAGGTACATCATATTATATCTTTATGTGTGTGTATATATAGATAGGTGTGTGTGTACTATGATGTCATTTGTCTAAAAATACACACACATATTTTGAAGAGTACCACTGGGGAGGACAGATGGAGGATGAGATGAAAAATATTTATCATTTTGCTATATATTCCTTTTATACCTCCTAGTGTTTTTATTATATGACTGTCTTATCTTTGCAAAAGAAAAGCAAAAAGTTGTTTAAGCAATAAAATGAATAAAAAACATAGACTTAAAAAAGAATACTTTTTCAATTTAGTGGTATTTATTACCAGAATGGGGTGGGATTTAGCTCAGTTAGTAGAGTGCTGCTCTGCAATCTCTGAGGTCCTGAGTTCAATTTCCAGCACCACAAAAATGGGAGAAGGACGTGGCAACCCACTGCCAAAGCAATCCCGAAACAATCTGTTGTTGAAAACCCTATGAGGGTCGCTATGAGTCGGATACGACTCAATGGCACCTAACAACAACAATTACCAGAATGCTCCTTGGAAGCAAGGATGGCGAGACTGCATCTTATGTATTTTGGATATGTTGTCAAGAGGGACCCATCCCTGGAGAAGGACATCATGTTTGGGAGAGTAGCATGTCAACAAAAAAAGGAAGACCCTCAACTAGATAGACTGAGTGGCTGCTGCAACAACAGGCTTAAACATAAACAAGATTATGTGCATGGTAGCGTCGAATGGTGTTTCCTTCTGTTGTACATAGGGTCACTATGAGTCAGACTCACCTCAAAAGCACCTAACAACAACATCTAACCAGCTAGTCAACTTCTAGTCATATCCTACAGAAATTCTTGCCTATGTGGAGAAGGAGAGGGAGACATGACATGGAAGGGACAAATAAAGCATTATTTTCCTCTGTAATATCTGCTATTTATAGTGTTCATATTTATAATAACAAAAAATGGAGACAAATGTCCATCAGTAGCAAAGGATGTTTAATAAATACTGAAACAATTAAATTCTATGCTTATGTTAAAAGGAATACAATAAATCCATATATAACATGAAATGATATCCATGTTATAGTGTTACTAAGTGAAAAAGCAAATTATAGAAAAATATATGTAGTTTTTGGTTTTGCTTTTTGGTTTTTTGGTTTGAATTGCTGTTGTTACAAGTCTTCAAGTTTGGTGTAATTCATGGTAACCCTGTGTATAACAGAACAAAACACTCCCCAACACTGTGCCATGCCCAGCACTATGCCAGTGCTTCTCTGCTATTCATAAGGTTTTGAATGGCTGATTGGTGTTGAGATTGTTTTGGGAGTTGGTTGCCAGGTCTTCTTCCATTTTCTGTGGTGCTGGGGATCAAACCCAGGGCCTGAGAGAGCGCAGAGCAGCACTCTACCAACTGAGCAAAACCCCAGCCCTGTTTGTATAAGCATAGAGCAAGTATGGCAGGAAAATTAGTAGAGGCCTGGGTAAGACACGGTTTCATCCACTTCCCTCAAACAAAGCCTACTTTTCTCTTCTCATTCCAAGCTTCCTCTGGAGAGAATAAGAGGTTTCTGATCTGGACCATGGAGCCTACTGAGCTGGTACTGATGCAGCCCTGGCTCCAACTTAGCCTTTGTTGTTGTTAGGTACCATGAGTCGGTATCTGACTCATAGCGACCCTCATAGGGTTTTCAATGGCTGACCGTTTTGGGATTGCCTTGGGAGTGGATTGCCAGGCCCTTCTCCCTACACTCACTAACTTAGCCTTTAGCAGCTCTGAATCAAGGTGCAAAGCTTTCTCATAGTCCCCAGCAATATTAGTCTGCAGTTCCTATTCTGCCTGTCATTATGTGTACTGGCCTCTGGGAAATTTTATATGTGGGACAAGTGAAGAGACTGATGTGTTTCTGTAACTTGACCGTGTTGTTGTTGTTAGGTGCCACTGAGTCGTATCCGACTCATAGCAACCCTTATAGGGTTTTCAATGGCTGATTGTTTCGGAATTGCCTCAGGAGTGGGTTGCCATGTTCTTCTCCCGTTTTTGTGGTGCTGGGAATCAAACTCAGGACCTCTGAGACTGCAGAGCGGAGCTCTACCAACTGAGCTAAATCCCAGCCCACAACTTGGCCATAATACCCTCAAAATACCATGAAAACCCCACCATATACCCCACAGGTACCTCCAGGTATTTTTAGGAAGAACTTATCTTTTTACTTTCACTTTTACTTTTTTATGTATGTACTTTTGGGAAAACAACTTATAAACTATAAAAATAAATGTAAATGTGCATATAAGCAGAATAAAACAGCTATAACATACTTTAGAATAAACTTAACCTTAAGCATAAACATGAAAATAACAAATGTAAAATGATTTATCTATACTGATTCCTCTCACTATAACATTCAAAGTATGTGTAACTACAAAAGGATTAATCACCACTCCAGTCAATCTAATGCTTATTTTACTTTATTTTTTGTTATACTCATTTTTCTCATTTTCTAAAGTAGATAATATACTGTAACAGAATATAAATTCAGTTAAGAAGACTATTATCTGAATTTAAACAGCCTATTTCTGTACTCCCTCATGTGTCTGTCAACTTGTCATGCTGTGGGGGCTTGTGTGTTGCTGTGATGCTGAAAGCTATGCCACTGGTATTTCAGATACCAGCAGGGCCACCCATGGTAGACAGGTTTCAGTTGAGCTTCCAGACTAAGACAGATTAGGGAGAAGAACCCTGCAGCTCACTTCCAAAACAATTAGCCACTCAAAACCCTATGAATAGCAGAGAAGCACTGTCAAATATAGTGCCAGAAAATGAACCCCCCATACCCCACCGGCCAGGAAGTCATTAAGAAGACAACAGGAAAGAGTTGCCTCCTCAAAGTAGAGTCAACCTTAATGATGGGAATGCAGTAAATCCCCTGGAACCTTCTTTTGCTGATGTGGTATGACTCACTATGAGAAGAAAGAGTACCTGCAATATTGGGCTCAAACATAAAAAGATCATGTGCATGGCACAGTGTTTGGTAACGTTTCATTCCGTTGCACATAGGGTCACTATGAGTCAGATACAACTTGACATCACCCAACAGTAATTACTAGGTAAATTATACTTTACACTGTTAACATCTTATCAGAAAAAAAAAAATAATGCTTTCCTATAAGCATCTTGGGGCTGGGATTTGGCTCAGTTGGTAGAGCGCTGCACTTCAGTCTCTGAGGTCCAGAGTTCAATTCCCAGCACCACAAAAATGGGAGAAGGGCCTGGCAATCCACTCCCAAGGCAATCCCGAAACAGCCATTAAAAACCCTATGAGGGTCGCTATGAGTCGGATACCGACTCGACGGCACCTAACAACAACAACAACAACAACATAAGCATCTTATTACATTTTTCAAAAGTTTGAATCTATTTATTTATTTGTCTGGAATCACATGGATTTATTTCCTTTTTTTCTCCTTCCTTCCAGGAGAGAAAAATCTCTGAAATAATTTTAGAAAAGAAAAGATGATTATTGGGGTCACAGTCTATAAATATATTAATGCCTCCAGGTGCAAGATTTCAGTTTTCTTTTAGAACTTAACTCTTTTGATTTTGCAATACCTCACAAAACATAAATGTGTTAATTTACTGCAACCCCTTACAATTTTAAGCATGACATATAATTTTTAAATTACACATTAATTTACACCAAAGTTTTCCCATTTACTCATAGAACAACTTCATCTTCTGAGATTTATCTGTTTATTTATAGGTAAATATTTTCAAATTTATAATCCCTTGTTGGAATTCACATAAGGAAAATTTTTGGTAAAATATCTTTCCTGAATATCACTAT
Organism: Pedetes capensis; assembly: GCA_007922755.1. Lineage (NCBI taxonomy): Eukaryota > Metazoa > Chordata > Mammalia > Rodentia > Pedetidae > Pedetes > Pedetes capensis. Next base: position 56,959 of record VMDO01012099.1, on the reverse strand, counting down.
TACATAATATCTAATTCTTACCAAGTCCACAAAGTTGTAAGGTGTGATGTGAAAATGGATGTCCTAAGATGTCACTTTGACCTATAGTCAACTTCTGAGAGAATGAATGGTAGCGGAAGTGAGCAGTAGGTGATGTGGGCAGGCCGCATCTGAATGCCTGTGACATTCGGGCAGAGAGCTCTCCCAGATAATGGCACCAAGAGAATCTCTTGTCCCTCACTAATCTAGCAATAGAGCATCATGTAGCCTACCAGAGCAGGACAAACAAGCTAAAAGCAATAAGAAGGCCAAGGTCGAACTGTAGCAAGAATTAGTGTTTTATTAATCTTCTAATCAAAATTATACCAAAACAAGGCCATTTTAATTTAGGATAATTTTGGAGAAAATCATGTCATGGTCCAATATTTTCGGTTTTACACATTGCTTTTCTTTTTTTGTTGTTTGTTTAGTTGTTGCAGTGCTGGGGATCAAACCTAGCATCACATGTGTGCTAGATAAGTACTCTACCGCTGAGCCACAACCCCAGCCCCTCTTTTTTTCTTTTTTTTGTGGTACTGGGGGTTGGACCCAGGGCCTCGCGCTTGCATGCTCTGCAAGTGCTGGACCATTGAACTGCACTCCCAGCCCATTTTTTAGCTTTTTGAGACAGGGTCTCACTAAGTTACACAGACCACCTCTGGTCTCGAACTTGCGATCCTCCTGCCTCCACCTCCCTAGCCACTGGGATTACAGGCATGCACCTCTATGCCCCAGCATCCCCTCTATTTTTTACAGATATGTAGATATTCAGCTAGTTGCTATCATGGATATTCTATATTCTGCTTCTTTTGTTGTTGTTGTTGTTAGGTGCTGTTGAGTCAGTGTCCAACTCATAGTGACCCTATGTACAACAGGCAAACCATATTGTAAGTGCTTCTCTGCTATTTATGGAGTTTTCAATGGCTGGTTGTTTTTTGGGAGTGGGTTGCTGGGTCCGTCTCCGAGGCCTACAGCACCTGGTGTTCCCAGGCGGTCTCCCATCCAAGTACTAACCAGGCCTGACCCTGCTTAGCTTCTGAGATCTGACGGGATTGGAAGCCACAGTGGTACAGGTATAGGCTCTGCTGCTTCTTTTTTTTTTTTTTTTTTTTTTTTTTGGTGCCGTACTGGGGGTTGAACCCAGGGCCTCGCGCTTGCATGCTCTGCAAGTGCTGGACCACTGAGCTGTACCCTCAGCCCATTTTTTTGCTTTTTGAGACAGGGTCTTGCTAAATTACACAGACTGCCTGTGGTCTCGAACTTGTGATCCTCCTGCCTCCGCCTCCCAAGCCACTGGGATTACAGGCGTGTGCCACCGTGCCCAGCTTTAGGCTCTGCTTCTTTTAGTTAACTTTATATCATAAGCATGTTTTCCTATTTGTACATTGTTATCACAATTATTGTTTTTAATGATTGCATGGGGCAAGAGCCCCTCCTGCTGTATTAATCCATCTATGCCCAGTGCCTGTTATAATGCTCAGGAAGTCCCCATAAGAGCACAGAATGATGTTTGTGCCGTATGTGATGCTGTCAAAATACCTCAATCCAAAGATAGGTTTCCTAACCTCTGTGCCTTAGGCTGGGATTTAGCTCAGTTGGTAGAGCACCGCTCTGCACTCTTTGAGGTCCCAGGAGTTGGGTTCAATTCTCAGCACCATAAAAATGGGAGAAGGAGGTGGCAATCCATTCCCAAAGCAATCCCGAAACAATCAGCCATTGAAAACACTATGAGGGTTGCTATGAGTCAGACAAGACTCTATGGCACCTAACAACAACAGCAACCTCTATGCCTTAGTTTCCTGGCCCATAAAATGATGAGGATGGCCATTTCTACCTCATAGCTTTGTCATGAGGATGAAGAGACTTAATCTCTGTGATAGTCTTAGAATAGTGTGTGGTACCTGGTGAACAAATAAAAAGCATGTGTTATTATTGATGTATGAAATAGCCTTGGAGCCTTTAGGTCCTTTCTGATTTTCTCCATTACAGATAGCAATACAACGAACATCTCTATTTATGTAGTTTTGCTTTTATAAGTTATTTCTTTAGATTTAATTCCTGGAAATCACATTATGGGGTCAAAATGTTATCAGAATGATAACTTTTTAAAGAACTTCTTTTGATGGTATCAAAAATATATACTAATCGATGTAAAAGAGATGACAAAGCAAATAACTCACTTACTTACTTGACAGCAATAATTTAGCAAGCATCCACTGTATTCATAAAACTATACAGACGTCCTGCACAAACCCTGGGTTCTGTTCTATTGATTTAACCCAACAAATACTTCTCAGTCTACTCTATACTTGCCTGTCGCAGTAGTTCTGTGGCGTCCTGTCCCATCAGATCTCAGAAGCTAAGCAGGGTCAGGCCTGGTTAGTACTTGGATGGGAGACTGCCTGGGAACACCAGGTGCTGTAGACTTGGGAGACGGATGCAGAAACCCCCTCCCAAAAATCAATCTGCCATTGAAAACCCTATGAACAACAGAGAAGCACTGACAATAGTGTTTCGCCTGTTGTACACAGGGTCGCTATGAGTCGGATACCGACCCAATGGCACCTACAACAATAACAACTCTATACTTAGTCAGAATATGGAGGAGCATAAGGCGATCTTTACCCTGAGTAACTCAAACAGCTGAAGCTGCGCCTGGCGGTGCACAGCTGTAATCCCAGTGACCCAGGAGGCAGAGGCAGAAGGATCACAAGTTCAAGGCCAGAAACAGCTTGCATGATTTAGTGAGACCTTATCTCAAAATAAAGAGTAAAAAATGGGCTAGGAGGTACAGCTCAGGGGCAAGGTACTTGCAAAGCATGTGTGAGGCCCTGGGTTTAACTCCCAGGTACTACTAACACTACTTCTACTACTAATAATAATAACAAGTCAAATATCTGTGGAGCAAGGTAAGATGTGAAGGAAGATGGGCCTGTATGATCAGATGCCAAATCCAATCTTTAAAATATCCCAAATCGATGGTACACACATTCTTTGGCATAGTTAGCTAAGCAATAAAGAGTAGGTGCTGGCTCGAGCCACCTGGCAGACTTGAAATCATTTTCAAAAGACCATATCCAGTTGGCAGCAAAGGAAGAAGCATGTTGCCACCCAAGTGATGACTAAATTAAGCTCCTCTTTCTTCTTAGAACCTAGCGTCTCATAATTGCTTTTAATCCATCCCAAATGAACGGGACGGCTTCGCAGTTAAATAGCAGCAGCAGGAAAAGTTCTCGGCCTCAGCTTTGATTTGTGGGCTTCAGTCGAGGGAGCTGAGCAGAGGTGTCCCAGAGCTGAGGTGGCCCTGGAGGGCCTCAGTGGAGGACAGCGCATGTTGATCTGTCTAGGAAGCACCTTCTGCCAGCTAAAACAGCAAATCATCTCCACTGTGTTCAGGGTGCAAGGCTAACGTACCTTCTTGTTGTTGTTGTTAGGTGCTGTCGGGTCAGTATCTGACTCATAGCGACCCTCACAGGGTTTTCAATTGCTGACTGTTTCAGGATTGCCTTGGGAGTGGATTGCCAGGCCCTTCTCCCATTTTTGTGGTGCTGGGAATTGAACTCAGGACCTCAGAGACTTACGCTCTACCAACTGAGCTAAATCCCAGTCCCGAATGTACCTTAAGCGCACAAATTCTCACACCGGACACTTCCCTCCTTGGTGTCTTTTGCCTCAATGTCAGGAAGAAGGGCTGGGGGTGGGGTTAAACACTCATTTCTTTGAGGAGGGCAAGTCATTGGTTTCCAGGAAGCCAAACCTGAAATAGAAGCAAAAGCTCTTTGGTGCATTTGAGAAAGACTTCTAAGTTGCCAGAAACGCTTTTTATAACCAGAGAAGCCCCATACGAAGGGTGTTCTGGCCTTTGAAACATCCTGCCACACGGTCTTGTCCCTTTTCCAGGAGTTATTAACCTGCCTACTATGTTGAGACCCTCAGGAATTGACAGGCTCCAGATGCCCCCCAAAAGGCTTAAGCCTCCTTCCCACCAAGAGCAGGAGCTGCTTTACCCAAACAGGTCCCAAAGCAGGCAAGGGAAACTGTCTTCCTTATATGGAGAAAAGCACCCTGCCCCTTTAAGGCCAGGAGACTTGGCTGCAGACAGTCCCTGGGAAGTTTGCAGGCAGCCCCATCCTGTGTCTGGTCCTTGCTGCTGTGCAGGTGAGTCCCCAAGCCCTCTCTCCCCCATCTGCCCTCCATGATCCCTCTCCTGGTGGGTTGGAAAGGCTGTTATGAAAGAGCTAGAGAATCTCAGGGTCAGCAGACCTGGGATTGTTTGGAGAAGTTTGGGTGGAAGGAAAAAACAAGGTTACCAGAGAAATGTGCAGTAGCTCAGCTGGTGAGGATGCTGGAACTTCCAGGGGGAGGAAGCAGCAAGGTTACAGAAGGCCTGAGGCATTCCGGGACAGGGCAGGGGGAGCAAATTCAGCAAGAAAGCGGGGACTGTTATAGACGATACCATAAACGTTAAGTTCAGACTCTCCAGCTGTATAATCTGGTGAAATGCGAGTTTAAAGCAAACAGAGTCGGGAGGAAAAGAAGCTTCTTCAAGTGCTGGAGGCTTTGCAGGAGCTGAAGCCACAGGACTGACTGCAGAGGGGAAACTACAGGCGAATGCCTGCAGGTCTACAGGCATGGAAGGCTGCAGCCTTAACCCTTTGTGTGGCCCGGCTGCTTAGCAGGTAGGGTTTTGCTTGGGGGTGGTGAGGTTGTGCCGGTGTGGAGGATTGCAAGAAGAGACTAAATAAATGAATAAAACCATGACTGTGAAAACGCACCTCTGGTGTCTCCACAATACCACGTGCAGAGAAAGAATTTTCTCAGCTCAGGAATTCTGTGTCATCCACAAGCAAAGGGCTAGAAGTCTCATGTAAGCTGATTATGTCTCCGTCACTTACTAATTCATTTTCCTGATGTTCTTGCCCATGGTGTGAGCCTCTGAAGATATGAATGTGAAAATAACTAATGGAACTCTTTAACAACTAAAGAGTTGTTAGCAGAAGCTATGTCTATGAGAGGCTGAGCAGTATATAGTTGGGGCTGGGATTTTCTTGGTAGCATAAGAGGAGGTGGGTGTGGCATAGGAGGAGAAAACACTTGATGGTCATTTTACTGAGTATCCAAAGCCATGTAACTGTGCGCATTCATCAGGCATAGCCAAAAAAGAAGTCCATCCCCCACCCCAGGAATTTAAAAAGAGAAATGCTACACTGCAGGGTTTGGGGTCATCTTCCTTCCTAGTTGAGTGGGGGCTATTTGTCATTCAGAGGCCAGTGGTTTCTGTACAGTTGTTGTGGGGGGAACGGACACAGAGGCTGGATTAACATTCTTTACATTCTCCGTGCCTTTTAAAAATACTCATTCATCTGAGCAGTTGCCAAAGAATTCTTTTTATAATTAACTAACAAGTGCTCTACCCACTTGTTAGTGCTGTCTCCAGACAGAGTGTTCTTGAAACAAGATTTTGTTTTATTAGCAGGGGTTTGGTAATGCAAAGGTTCCTCTCTTCTCGCTTCTGATGGATGGGCAAAGGGGTGATCATTACTTGCTGAGCAGAAAGATCTGTTCTGGACGATACAATCGTAAAGGACTCACTTGAGCTTTACCCGTTCAGAAACAGTGTCTCCAGCAAAAAGTTAAGTACTGTGTTCACAACATACACGAGAGCAGAGAGTGTGTGTAGAGCTCTGCTTCAGTTTGCATCAAGCACAGAGAGCAGTGTCAGTTGTACTGCTTTCAAAATGCATGTGGCCAGGAAAAGCAAAATCCCATCCCCAAAGCTGGAAAACCTCTAAGAGTAACATTCTATAATTTTCCATAAACTAAATCAAGGCATTTAAAAGGGAAAAAATACATGTGGCCTCCTGAACATTTCACACAGTGACCCTCAGTCACATACCAACCAAATTTCACGTGGACACTTATTTTAACTATGCCTCAGTTTCCTCACCATTAAAATTATGGCTTGTTGGGAGAGACTTTCCAATGAGGTAGAAAGATTAATTGGAGTGGAGCAGATCTGGGTTAGATTTCCAGCCTCTTCACTTATTCTATGACATTACACAAGTCACTTAGCCAGTCTGAACCTCAGGATATTTGTTCGTAAAGTAAATAATTGACAAAGTGATTAGCTATCTGGGCTCCAAAAGTGTTACTTCTTCTTTCTTCTTTTCTTTTCTTTTCTTTTTTTTTCCCCCTTTTTTCTTTTCTTTTTTTTTTTTTTTTTTTTTTTTTTTTTTTTTTTCCCTTTTTTTTTTTTTTTTTTTTTTTTTTTTTTTCCTCCTATGACTTGAAGAACTGTATTGTTCCTTGGAGGAGGAAATGAGTTTTTTGGAAATGGAAATCAGCTCTGTAGGCACAACTTTAGACACAGAGTTAGTTCATCTTCCTCTTCCCACCCCCCTCCAAAGAAAGAGGCCCAGCTCCCCAGGAAAGCCACTCCTAATCATTAACCAGCTTCATTGTTGGAAGTTCTTTAAAGCAAACCCACTTCCACTTATTTTGTGTTCAGAGACAGGAAGAATATTTGGTTGTTTTCCTTTGGCATAAAAATGTTCTGCGTACTTGAAGAACATTAGTAGACCATCTTAGTGTAAAGGTGTTTTACTCCAAAAACAACTTTCAAAGGCATTTGGAAGAAACATTTATTATTATTATTATTACAAGGCACCTCTCACAAGCACTTCGGTAATAACCAATGGCTACTTTTCTCTAAAATCTCCTAACACATTCACACAGTGGTCTTAAAGAACACAATTATTGTTACTTTTTATTTTCATCGTCCAGGCCACTTTACAAGCAGACTGCCTTCCATAGAAGGGGGCCATGGATGACACACTTTGAAGGGAAAGCAATCTCTCCAGCCGCTTAGGATAAATGTCAGCACAGAAACATTCCTTTGGAGGGACACATCACAGCGCATGCACCAGCTGGGACAGCAGAGCTGCCTTTTCTAACTAAAATAGGGGGAGCCTGCCTGCCTCGCTGGCCTTCAAGTGGTGGATTAACACTGCCTCTGTCAGGAGACTGGCCTTTAGTGTCCACATTTGGCCGCTTAAAAGTAGTCCTGAGGCTCTTAGCCAGTTCCTTATGTCTGAGCACCAGTTCTATGACAGGCATAACCTGTGGACATGGATGAGGAAGGCAAGATACACGGCAGAGTGGGTGCTCTGTGATTACGTAGGATTTGAACGCCTAAATATCTCCAACGAAATCCCTGCAACTTAATGATCAGAAGCTGGCCCTGGATCTTGAGCACATCCTCTAGAACTAGCTGTGACTCTGGGTGTGTATTTAAAGAAGTATACGTTCAACACTTGTCCGCAGCCATACCACTGTGGCATCCGATCCCCTCAGATCTTGGAAGCTAAGCAGGGTCATGCCTGGTTAGTACTTGGATAGGAGACCACCTGGGAACACCAGGAGCTGTAGGCTTGGGAGATGGACCCAGCAACCCACTCCCAAAAATCAATCCACCATTGAAAACCCTATGAATAGCAGAGAAACACTAACAATAATTCACCTATTATATGTAAGGTCACTATGAGTCGGACACTGACTCAATAGTACCTAACAACAATATTCAACATTTAATAAAAATGTGAGTTTCTAATTACGTAGTATGAAAAAGAAGTAGGTGCTGGGGCAATTGTGGGCCTAACTTTGGAAGCAGCCCAGAAATGTGTGAATGAGGCTTAAAAGCTGCTGGATCTCATAGGGTTTCAGATCAGGTTCTTTAAAAACTTTTCACCCCGTGAGATGTAATTCTGTCTGTGGTAAACGGGTACAGAGAGTTGGAATGAGGAGAAGGAGATGCTCTGCATTCAGCGGCTGGAGTATGGAGATCTCTAGTGGAGCTGCAGTCAATTACTTGGCACATCCTTGACTATTCACCCCGAGCTGGTCAGATGAAATTCACTCAGGAAACCACCAGGCTAGGAAGCTTCAGGAACTTCTCGGCAGGCCAGCCTCTTGCCTTGAGTCAAAGCTGCTCTTGGAGTGATCAGAACAAGGGTGGTCCGCCTCAAGGAGAGCCACTGAAGCTCCCTCTGATGTCTCCCTTCCTGGGGCTGCGTGTGGATGGGCTCCCTCCACCTACCCTTGGAATCCAGGCCCAGGCTCCCTGGTGAGCTCTGGGTTTGCAGTCTGTCCTTTATGCCTGTGGCAAGTCCACATCAGCTTGTGGGCAATCACCATGGCAGCGCAGTGTCCATGTGGGCCCAGCTCTGTGAGGGACAGTGCTTCCTGCTTTCCTCCCCATTCACCGTCAGATGAACAGACGAGAAAGTCTCCCCTGACTTCGGCACTTCTCTTCCCACCTCCGGCTTTGTTGTTGTTGTTAGGTGCCAAGGAGTCAGGTCCGACTCATGGCGGCCCTCATGGGATTTTTAATGGCTGATTGTTGGGGAAATGCTTCAGGAGTGGATTGCCACATCCTTCTCATGTCTCTGGCTTTAGATACACAAAATGTTTGTTAAAACACACATTGCAACCCTATCCCCAGAGTTTCTGATCTGTAGGTTGACGGGGGCCTGAATATTTGCAATTTCTAACCAGTTTGTAGGTGGCCTGGGAGCCACACTTTGTGAACCACTCCTGTAGTCCAACACTAAATCTCAGCCTCAGTGCTCCCAGGCCCTGCACCTCTTTCTACCTTCCAAAGTGATGCCCCCTCTCCCTTCGGAGGTGAAGTACAGCCTTCCCCTCGTGGCGGTTACCCGCTACTATATATCAAACCTCATCATCCTAACATTGTGCTAAATACCTTGTTGTTGTTGTTGTTGTTGTTGTTGTTAGGTGCTGTCGAGTCGTGTCCGACTCATGGTGACCCTCATAGGGTTTTCAATGGCAGATCATTTCGGGATTGCCTTGAGAGTGGATTGCCACGTCCTGCTCCCATTTTTGCAGTGCTAAGAATCGAACTCCGGACCTCAGAGACAGCACAGCAGCACTCTACCAACTGAGCTAAATACCACACTTATTTGTAATTCTTCCAACAACCCTACATGTTTTGATATCAAGAAACAAGGAAAAAGATTAAGTAACTAATCTCTCACACATAATTAAAAAGAAGATACAACCTGCAGCTGTAGCCCTGTGGCATCCAATCCCGTCAGATCTCGGAAGCTAAGCAGGGTTGGGCCTGGTTAGTACTTGGATGGGAGACCGCCTGGGAACACCAGAAGCTGTAGGCTTGGGAGAAGGACCTGGCAACCCCCTCCCAAAAATCAATCTGCCATTGAAAACCCTATGCACAGCATAGAAGCACTGACAATAGTGTTTCCCCTGTTGTAGAGGGTCGCTATGAGTCGGATACTGACTCGAGGGCACCTAACAACAGCAACAGCAACACGGTACTTAAGCTCAGACTTGTATGTATTTTCTGTTTCCACTATTCCAGGGCTGGAAAATAAGTTTTGGCTTTCTGGCAACTCCAGTTTATTAGCAGCAGCTCCTTGGAGCACAGAGTTGAGGAGTCCCAGGTGGAGGGTGCTCAGCAGAAGGAAGTTCTCACGTTAGCGAACCATACCTGTGAGTGTGTGGGACTGAAGGGTGGCATTTGAGAGCTCTGTCCTCACACTGTCACCTTCCCTTCTTCATAGATCAGGTTTTTGTTTTGTTTTTGTTTTTGTTTTTTCTACTGGGGTTGAACCCAGGGCCTCACGCTTGCCTGTTTTGCAAGTGCTGTACCACTGAGCTGCACCCCCAGCCCTTTTTTTTGGTTTTGGGTTTTTTTTGACTTTTTGATACAGAGTCTCACTAAGTTACACAGACTGCCTCTGGTCTCAAACTTGCAATCCTCCTGCCTGTGCCTTCCAAGTTGCTGGGATTACAGGTGCGCACCACTGCACCCGGTCATGGATCAGTTTTATGAAGACCTAGAATCAGGTGATTGCCTGCAGCTATACCACTGTGGCATCCCATCCCGTCAGATCTCGGAAGCTAAGCAGGGCAGGGCCTGGTTAGTGCGTAGATGGGAGACGCCCTGGGAACACCAAATGCTATAGGCTTGGGAGAAGGACCTGGCATCCCACTCTCCGCAAACAATCAGCCATTGAAAACCCTGTGGAAAGCAGAGAAGCACTGACAATAGTGTTTCACCTGTTGTATGTAGGGTCGCTATGGCTTGGACACCGACTTGACGGCACCTCACAACAACAGCAGAATCAGGTGCATATGTATACAACGTTGTTCCATGGGAAACACTAAAATCTATTTTCTTTTCCCTCCTTTTTCCTGAAGGGTGAAACTAAGTTTCTGTTGTTGTTGTTGTTTTGGGTTTTTGTTTTTGTTGTTGTTTGTTTTGTTTTCTTTTGCCGTTCTCAAAGGTTGCACCCAAAGCCTCAAGCAGGCTTTGCAAGCACTCCACCACTCAGCTGCATCCCAGCGCCCGTTTTTACTTTTTATTTTGAGACGGGGCCTCACTAAGTTACATGGGCAGACCTCAAATCTGTGATGCTCCTGCCTCTGCTTCCAGTCGCTGGGATCACCAGCGTGCACCATTGTGCTGAGCTGAATCTAAGTTTTTGAGCCTATGCTTGAGAAGTCATAATCAATTGTAAAGTACAATAAGCTGCAGCTGGTACATAGTTAATAGTAACCAGCATGGACATTTTGCCCTGAAGTGGTGAGGACATGAGAATTACATTAATTACGGCCTCTGCGTGTTGTATGTCTTTCACTGTGACTTATCTGATGGGACGCCTCATGTTGAAATAATCGTCCATGACTTAATAAGAAAGTAACCACATTTCTAGTCTAGTTCCTCCTGCCACCACTAATACACCGTGTAAGACTTGTTATTTTGATTCTCAGTCCTTCATATAAAAATGCGTTCAATAATGCCTTTCTGCTTGGTTCGAACGCTTATTATGAATGTAACAAAATGACATATAACTTAGTGGCATCTATTTTATTCAATTAACAGATATGTATAAAAATGTGTCCTTAAGCACTCAGGATATAGCAGCAAACAAAACAGATTGCTCTCAAGGAACTTACAATCTAGAGAAGAGGGAACAACAAAAAAGCAAGTAAATAAATAAAGAGCACATTGTTTTGCGTTATAAATGTGCACAAAGAGAGAGAGAGAGAGAGAGGGAATGTGGCGCGTGAGAGTGTTGCTGTTTTAGATGGGATATTCAGAGAAGGCCTATCAGTGGCAAAGAAGCCCAACATGGGTAGATGTGGGAGTGGAGCATTCCAGGCAGAGAATCAGGCTGCCCAGTGATCCTAAGGTTGAAGTCAGGTAGGCAGTGGCCAGATTAAGTAGGCTAGGAGGGGGTGTTTGAGGATGTGGCAGGGGGTAACTTGAATGCAGTCTGCTGGGATTGAGAGCAGAGTACTACTTGCTGTTTTGTTTGTTTCAGTATGCATTTCACTCTAAGTGAGGTTATGTATGTTATGTGTATCTCATCGGTGTTTCTTTTCCTTCCTTCCTTCCTTCCTTCTTTCCTTCCTTCCTTCTCTTTCTTTCTTTCTTTTCTTTCTTCTTTTTTTTTTTTTTTAGAAAGAGTCTTTCTATGCAGCCCAGGCTGGCCTCACGTGTAATGCCAGTCCTCGGGAGGCTGAGGCAGGACCGTGAGTTTGAGGTCAGCCTGAGCTACACAGCAGTACTGGCTTTTTAGTGGACAGGGGCCAGGGATGTTAAAACTCTTGCAATGCATTGTAGACTCACACAAGGCTTGTTCTGCTCATATTGTGCTGTAAAAATTGTCTCTATTGAGAAATCCTAGAGGGCCTCTAAGGCCCGGTAAGATGTTTGAAGCGGCGCCTCTGTTCAGTGGGAAGTGGCTGAAGGGTGGGAAGCTTTAAGAGATGGTCTTTCCAAGATCAGTTTGGCTACTGAGTAGACGGAGAAGGGCTCAGGTTTAGTTCAGTTGATGGAGTGCTGCTCTGTGTGTTCTGAAGCCCTGGGTTTGATCTCTGGCACTACAAAAATGGGAGAAGGACCTGGCAGCCCACTCCCAAAACAATCCCCGAACCAATCAGCCACTGAAAACCCTATGAAGAACAGAGAAGCACTGACATAGTACCAGGCATGGCACAGTGTTGGAGAGAGTTTCGTCCTGTTATACATAGGGTCACTATGAGTCAGACCTGACTCCAGGGCACCTAACACAGAGGGACAATTGTAAGAACACAACAGAAAAAGAAAGAAAATTTGAAAAGGAAAATACATAAATTGCTGCTTGCCATGTTTTGTTTGTTTTGAGAGAGAGAGAGATTTTTTCCATTACAGAATCAGCTGGTTTCCTCTATATTCATCTAAGAGAATTTTGTGGCACGATATTATGGAAGAACTTGCTTTTTCAAATGCAAGTCCTTACTGTCTTGCGCTTTAACCTTGCACATCTATCTGCATTTCAAGTTGATCATTGTGCAGGAAGGTAATCTATTTGACTTAGGCTTGTAAAAAGAGATAAAATTACATGTGCTTCTTGAATAACAACATGTGATTTTTTTTTCCTCTGGCGGGTCAATAGGAATTAGCCTAGATATATCATTTTACAAAACTGGTGCCTAATCACATGAGTAATAGGTACCAAGTCTACACGTATTCCGCTGAAAGAGTGACACTAAGTGAACATCAAGTCTTGTGAAGAATTTGCAGGCATTTCAGTACTAATTTTACTCAGGTATTAAAGTCTGGCAAATCGTGTCCAGGTGCATGAGCTCCTCCCTCCCAAGGGCAATTCTGCTTCCCAGACTTCAGAAGATCCCTCTCACTGCCAGCCTCCTGTCTGTCCTCATGGCCATGTCTTCTATCTGCACCTTACCGCAAGTAGCCCCCAGATAGCTCTCAGAACGTCCCTACATGCATACATCCACAAAGCACTAATGCAATGGTGCCGGAACCCATTAGTTCACCTTCAGAAGACCCCACTTCTCACCTAGGGGTGAGCGTCCTATCCGCCAGCCTGAGAGAGCGGAGGCAGCCGGCTCAGTCCATCCCACAGTGTTGAGGGGCTCCTCTGAGTGGTAAGCGCCTCTGCAGTCAGCACGCTGCCCACCAGTCTTGTGTCCTGAGAGCTGAGGGTTGTAATCCACACAGAAGCTCCCTGGGGAGCAGACACTGGGCAGGCTCACCACAGCCTCCACGTAAGCAGATGAAGCTCCTCAACTCACATCCTGCTGATAACCAGGTGGCAGCCGAAGAGAAAGAGAGAGCGAGAGCAAGAGAGCGAGCGGGAGGCAACACCTCCTCTCCATTAATGTTATAACTGCAGCCCAAAATTCATCCGAAAAATGCTCACCTTAAACTCACACACACAAACTCACACACACGAAAATGTTTTAATTTAGTGATGCCAAGAACAGCAACTTTAGTGTTCATGAGGGAAGCTCAAAAAATGCAGAAATAAAGTGGCCTCTGGTATGTTGTTGTTGTTGTTAGGTGCCGTTGAGTTGAGTCCAACTCATAGCGACCCTCATAGGGTTTTCAATGGCTGACTGTTTCGGGATTGCCTCGGGAGTGGGTTGCCACGTCCTTCTCCCATTTGGAGGTGCTGAGAATGGAACTCAGGACCTCAGAGACTGCAGAGCAGCGCTCTACCAACTGAGCTAAATCCCAGCCCGCTGGTATGTTAGTCAGTTATTATTGGGATTTCCAGGGACAGATTAATTTTTGCTCCATGCTGGTTTGTTGCTGTTGTTTTGGGTTGGTCTGATTTTCGTTTTTGTTTTTTTCTTGGATTCACTTGGTGAGAGGCTTACCTTGGTGACTGAAGCAAGAGTCAGGGCTGGGGAAGTGTTTTGGGTGGGTATGGTGTGCTGCTTAATGGAGTTCCTTCCCAAAGTGTCATCAAAGGGGCCGATACCCCCTTCTTCGTGTCTCAGAAATCTCTCAGCCAGGGTGTGGAGACAGCGTCAAGGTGCTGGATGACTAATCCTTATTTGCACCTTCCAGACAAGCTGCTGGAGTTCCTTCCAATCTAGGAATGAGACCGCTGTATGTCATGGGGAGCAGGCAACCCCCTCCACCGCCATTAAGACCATAGTCACCTAGAGTCACCCAGAGTAGGGCCAAAGTCACCATTTGTCTCTTTTCTTTGGGGTCCAGGGATCCTCATATAGGTATATCTCTAACAGACTGTTGCTAAGTGGTTAGATTTTAGCCTCTAAGCCAATCTGATGTGACCAACACACACACACACACACACACACACACACACACACACACACACAAAGATGTATAAAAACAATGACATTAATTTAGAGTGCGCTCTTAGCTCACAAAAGCACTAGTCAGCTAGAATTCCCCCTAGGGGAACATCAAGATGGTCAGTACTTGCAACTCATAATGTTCTTTATGCAAATCATAATCGAGATCTCCCGAACATTTAGACCCACAGAGTCCCAAGCCAGACTCCAGACTCCAGAGTCCCTCAGGACCAAGTGGCTGCCCTATTCAGCCTCAAAGCCAAAATGGCTGATTCATCCGGCCTGGAGTGTGACTCAGGGAGTCCCGCAAAGCCAAACAGCAAATCGAATAAGCCTTAAAACCAAAACGGCTGATTCATTCAGCGCCAGACAGGTGAGGCAGTTCACCCGACACTGCCTGCAGCTCATCAGCCCTCAGACCCTAGAGGCCAATCCATCCCGCCTCAAACAAGCCCTTCTTCAAACAGATTGGGAGTCCCAGAAATCCTGATATGGGCACCAATAAGGCAGAAATTAAGGTCCAGACCATGAGAATTCCCAAATTAGCAAACCAAACAATTACTCTTCAAACAATGACAAAATTAAAAATCCATTTTCTTCATCAGCTTAGCTACCAGTATGTGCACAGGCAGCCCACTATGCTGGAAGAGAGGGACCCAGACTCCGGCAGCCACCAGGAATCTCTGCATGCCATCTGCAGAGTGGTCTAACCTTGGACTTACCTCCTGAGATGCACCAGCTTCAAAAGATTTTAGAAATACCAGAGATTTACCGAGTCTTTATGGGACATCTTATATTTATAAAGAGCTAGTATAAACTTACTGAGTAGAAATTTCCAGATCCCTTATTCCATGATTTTATGCCTCTTTAAACTCTTTCTAGGGGGCAAAAAAAGGAAAAAAAACAAAACAAACAAACAAACAAAAAACCCTAAATCAGAAAGTTTAGAACTGCCTGCCTGCTTGGCATGAGCTTTGTTCCTTTCATTTCTTTAAAATATATAACTACCATGAGACCAACATCTCATAACTAGAAGTGCTAAAGAACACAGGGCGGATCATATGGGATCAAACCACTGGCCTGTCCAGCCAAGTTACCAAAAATGGTAAAGCCTTGCTGGTGATGTGCTGCAAGGCAAAGAGGGGGCCAGGCTGGCCACAGAAGAGGCAAACTCAACCCTGGTCCACTCCAGGACCTGGGCTTTTGAGGAACTGGACATTGGTACAGTAGCAAAACTTTTGTGCAGCAGCCAGATGTTTGAGTCTTGCACTAATCACTTGCATGAGTGCTTCCGGCCCTGGAAAAGGGTCAAAAGGAAAGGGAAATGCAGTTGATTGTGCCTTTTCCATATGCAGGAGCCTTCCTCTGGGTGGATGCCACCACTGGGGGTTACAGCAGGAACAGGAAATGTGGACTCTCCAGTTGTGTCCCCAAGGGGCATGGAAAGAGCATTTCCTTGAGAATAGTGTCCATGGGGCTAGAGGTGTAGCTCAGTGATATGTTGTTGTTAGGTGCTGTCAAGCCGGGTCTAATTCATAGTGACCCTATGTACAGCAGAACGAAACACTCCCCAATTCTGTGCCAGGCACACGATCTTATTTATGTTTGAGCCCATTGTTGCAGACACTGTATCAATCCATCTAGTGAAGGGTTTTCCTTTTTTTCATTGACCTGCCACTCTTCCAAACATGATATCCTTCTCCAGGGATTGGTCCCTCCTGACTACATGTCCAAAATAAGTAAGACACAGTCTAGCCATCCTTGCTTCCAAGGAGCACTCTGGTTGTGCTTCTTCTAGGACAGATCTGTTGGTTCTTCTGGCAGTCCATGATGTATTCAGTAATCGTCTCCAGCACCATAATTCAAAAGCATCAATTCTTCTCCTGTCTCCCTTGTCAATGTCCAGCTTTCACAACTATAAGATGCAACTGAGAATACCATGGCATGAGTCAGGTTCAGTGGTATAGGGCTTGCCTAAAATGCCCAAGGCCCTGGGTTCAAATCCCCAGCATCATACAAATATTCCATGAGGCAGAGCAGCAAACATCTCCAACTTCATCATCATCATGTGTGTCGAGTGGCTCATCCATCCATTTTTCTCAGCCCTGTTTTCAATGTGAGTAGAAAGTGTCATGACCTCAATTATCTTTGTTTTTCCAATTCATTTTATGAGAAGCAAGTCACTTAGCCTCTTATTAGTGCTGTCCTGGGAGTGTGGGGAAGTGTACCATGAGACCATGATTTAAGTATAGGCCCAATGACAATAATAGACCTAATTCTGGCTCGTTTTGGACATACTCTTTAGAGGACCAGTGAACTTGAATGTGATTCTTCTAAAGCCAAGGCTTCTCCCACCTGTTATCACTGTGAGAGATGAAGAACAAGTGGCTATTCCCCTGCCTTGGGTTCTTAGGGAGGCCCTTCTCATCCGCCTCTCCTATGCTGAATGGATTCTTAGTCTTTTCCTAAGGGATTCTCGTTCTAGTTTCGGTCATTTTAATTGGTGCTTCTGAATCTGATTTAGAAATAGGACATTAAGACATTAAAAATTGTTCCCATCCACTAAGAACAGATCTGTGTGTTAAAAATAAGGAGTCTGCCAAAAAGCAAAACAGCACAGATGTCTCTCAGTGGATGAATGGTATGACAAAAATGGTGGTACATCTATGTCACAGAATACTACACAGCCATAAAGAGGAACGAGCTATCAAAACACATAACTTGGATGATTCACCAGAGGATGACACTGAGTGGGGGGATAAAGGCACCTCAAAATGCTAGGTGCTGTATGATTCTGTTTATATAACAATCTTGAAATGACAAAATTATAGACCTGGAGGAGAGATGAGACGGTGGCAGTAAGGAGGGAAATTGTGTGACCATGATGGATGGCAGGGGGATTCCTTGTGATGAAAATGTGCAGTGTCTTGACTGTGTAAATGTCGGTGTCCTTGTTTGATATTGTGGTCTAGTTTTGTGAGGTGTTATCTTCAGTGGGAAACTGGGTAAAAGGTGCATGGGATCTCTCTGTATTATTTCTTGAAACTGCATGTGAATATACAATAACCTCAAAATTAAAAGTTTAATTTAACAATAATTACCTAAATGAATGGACAGAAGTGAATCTCTACATCACAGTCTCAAAAAAGACACCCCTCAAATTTATCCCCTGCATATACAATGCCTTATGATAGAGCCATAAGGAAAGATAAGAGATTGGGCTAAATAATTTTAGGATAATGTTGACAGGGAGAGACAAAGAGGAAACTGTCTTTAGGCTGGGACACCTAGAGGCCCTCAAAGGTACCAGAATATTCTGACTGAAAGCGGAGAGGTGGGGAATGCTGGTGTTCATTTATGTTTTTATACCCTGCTTTGTGTGTATGTTTTAAAATACAAAGATAAATTTTAATTCCTTCCAAACCATAAAGACCGAGGGTCTTGAAAGAGCCTGTCATAAGGTCATTAACACTTTAAGTAAAAATTTATAATATAACCCATAGAACCAATACAGATCTCTCCCTCTCTCCCTCCCTCCCTCCCATTTTTCCCCTCTCCCTCTCTCCCTCTCCCTCCTTCCCTCTCTCTCCCACCCTCCCTCTCTCTTCCTCTCTTTCTCTCCCTCTCCCTCTCTCTCTCACCCTCCGTCTCTCCCTCTCCCAGCCACCCTCCCTCCCTCCCTCCCTCTCTCATTCTCCCTCTCTCCCTCTCTCTCCCTCCCTCTTTCTCCTTCTCCCTCTCTCTCTTTCCCTCTCTCTGCCTCTCTCTCCCTCTCTCCCTTTCTCTCTGTCTCTCTGCTTTCACTGGTGAAATTTTCCCTGACTGCCAAAAACTTCGAGGGAGTGAGAAACATTATTACATTTGAGAAAAAATACTTGTCCCTCTGCCCCTCATGCTTGCCAGGGCAGGACAGGTTTCTTTTCCAGGCACACGTTCACATCCAAAGTAGAAAGGTCAGGAAGAATGCTGGCCCCTCTGGAAGCTGCTGTTCTGGTACAAGACAGCGTTTGAACAGAAGCCTGTTGGGCATCCAGCCGCTGGATGGGCTGTGGTGCCACCCTGTGCCGGGCGGGCAGCTCCTTCTGACCTCGGATAGGGCTGTTCATTTTGCTCTGTGTGCCAGCTCAATATTCCTTATTTGCTTCACTCTTTACATGCCTCAGATAGCTCATTTTTCCTGAGCTCTTGCTCAGCCAAGTTCCCTGTGTTTCGTTTACTTTGATCTTTCTGCTAAAATCAATCTCTTCCTCTAATTATTTTCTGTTCCACTTCTTTGAACCCCTTCCAGTTGTCTCCATTTCTCAAGGAGCCAGGTGCTTAATAAAGAATCTGGAGGTGGTTCAGGCAGAATCAGGTAGAGGCAGCTGCTTGTCCTAGCTCTTGTGTTGCCTCTTTTTTGAGGAGCTGAGATGGTTTATCAAAGGCACCCAAATTCCAGAGCCCAGAACAGTGCCCAGCACACTGCAGGTGCACAGGCAGTCACTGCCAAATGGAGGAACAACCTGGGATCTCTTGAGACCACCCCCCAATCTGCATTTAATGTGCATCCTCACCCACGCTCAGCCACGTCTCTTTCTGCTTTCAGGTTTTTCTTTCTGGTCTCATAGTTGGTTCACAACTTCTTTCTTTAGTGCTTTAGTTTACACATTTTTAAAATTAAATTTCCTTTTATTTTCCTGCTCATACATGTAACCTCATTCATTTAATTCATGTTCTAAGGTTTTAATGCCTGTAGCCGTAGCACTGTGGCATCTGATCCTGTCAGCTCTCAGAAGATAAGCAGGGTCGGGCCTGGTTGGTACTTGGATGGGAGACCGCCTGGGAACACCAGGTGCTGTAGGCTTAGAAAAAGGACTCGGCAACCCACTCCCCAAAATCAATCTGCCACTGAAAACCTTGTGAATAGCAGAGAAGCACTGACAATAGCGTTTCGTCTGTTGTATGTAGGGTCGCTATGAGTCAGACACTGACTCGACGGCACCTAATAACAACAAGGTTAAGGGTATTGTTTACAAGATTAGCATTATTTATAAATTATGCTATTTTATCCCTTTCTGCAAATGACTCACAATCATGTTAATACTGTTTTAAAAAATTCCATTCATTAGAGAGTCAACTTTGAGGTCCAGGCACGGTGGTGCATGCCTGTAATCCCAGTGACTCTGGAGGCTGAGGAAGGAGGATGGCAAGTTCGAGGCCAGAGGCAGCCTGAACAATTTAGCAAGACCCTGTCTCAAGATAAAAATGAAAAATGATCTGGGGGTGCAGGTCAGAGATACAACACTTGCATAGCCCCTGTGAGGCCCTGGACTCAACCCCCTTCAGCAGCACAAAAAAATGAATAAATAAAGAGGGTCAACTTTACCTCAGTATTTGTTCATTGTCAGCATTTTTCTGATTAGCCACAGTACAACGTTCATCATGGTTCATGTTTCCAACACAGATTTGGGCTGAGAAATCTAAAGATCATTGTCTTAAAATGACATGATAATCTGGGACATACTTCAGACTCATTTAGTGGGGTGAGGGAGGTAGGAGGGTACAGGTAAAATGAGATTGCCAAGGGCTGACAGTTGCTAGCATTGGGTGTTAAGTAGATGAGCGTCCAGTGTACTATTCAATTATATAAATGTTTGAAATGTTTTAATAATAAAAGGAACATTAAAAGAGATTTTTAAAAAAATGATGTAAATGTTGTTGTTAGGTGCCATTGAGTCGGTATCTGACTCATAGCGACCCTACATAAGACAGGTGAAACGCTCACGCTACTGTCAGGGCTTCTCTGCTATTCACAGGGTTTTCAATGGCAGACTGATTTTTGGGAGTGGGTTGCCGGGTCCGTCTCCCAAGCCTATAGCACCTGGTGTTCCCAGGTGGTCCCCCATCCGAGTGATAACCAGGCCCATCCCTGCTTAGCTTCTGAGATCTGACGGGATCGGATGCCACAGGGCTACGGCTGCAGGTGTGACGTAAGTAGCAGATATAAAGCTGACTCCTATGAATTCTCTGAGGATTTACAGAAAGGGAAGCCCTCCACCATCCTCTGCTTGCCTTTGTGATGTCATTTATTGATTGCCCAGCCTTTCCTGCACATTCATTGAGAAGCTGGGGCCAGCCCCTCTTCCTTTCCTCCCACACTCTAGTTCTCCTGTGGGAGATTGCATCACCCTGGTGTGTGGGGCACCCAACTCTGACCATCTACACTTTCACTCCCTTCCAGCAACCCCCTGCCCTCACACACGCTCAGCCCAGGTCCCTTCAGTCATTTCTTAAATGATGCAGATCTTCATATGTCAGAGGTCTAGCACTCTGGCAAAGGCCTTGCTGGGCACGGTGTCACATGCCTGTAATCTCAGGGACAGGGGAAATACAGGCAGGGGCATCACAAGTTCAAGACCAGAGGCAGCCTGTGTAACTTAGCGAGACCCTGTCTCAAAATAAAGAATAAAAAATGGGCCCGCAACTCCATGGTAGAGCACTTGCAAAGTATGCGTAAGGTGCTAGCTTCAGCTCCCAATACCACGCTAGGGAAAAAAAATTACTTTTTCTAAGCACCAGTCAAAGTGAAAAACATACAATCAATCCAGCCACTCCTGGCTTAAAATTCTTTCAGTCTCTATCAACTTCAAATTCAACTTTCACAACCGTCACATTCACCCTTGCCCTCCTGCCATTTCTAGTCCCTTTCCTGACATCCTCCAGAGGTCCCTTCTTCCCACCCATTCCAAACTTCTTTCCTTTGTGGATAACACACCATGTTTCATACATCCTCAAGTTTTGACCATATTACTCCCCCAGATCGGCATGTCCTCTTGTCCTTCAGTTGGTGAGGGACTTCAGTAACTCTCGTTTATACTTCGAGACTCAATTCAAGCATCGTTCTTTTTGGAAGGATTCCCTGAGCCGTCCACATCGGGTTAAACCCCCTCTAGCATTTTCTTTCCAGCCCTGTGACTATGCTCCCTCAAGACTTTGAAACCCAACGATAATCACTGATACTCTTTGTTTCTTTTCCAGACGGTGAGCTCTTGGACCTCTTTGCGTTCTCTCTCTAGATCTCTGCCCAGCTACTTGCAGGTAGATATCTGGATGTATGAGTAACAAAATGAACAGAAGAATCGATAAACTAATGTTGTATTATCTGGTTGAGGTAGCGGACCCCCACGCAAGGGCTTTCTCCAGAAGTCTAGGTTGATGCCCTTCTTTCTCAGAAGCCTCTCTATCTAGCCTTTGCCTCTTAACTGCCTTCTTGAACCCACCTGATCATCTGGCTCCAACTATAACCCAGTAGTTCCTGTCTTTGCTGAATATTTTGTAGGTAGTGTGTCAACCAAATGACCATTTTCCAGACTGTGGTACGTAATCATTTTAGGTGATACTCTGATAAATGTATTTTGACAGTCTTCTATTTACATTCATATACATCCAAGGGAAGAAGGAATCAGCACATCCAATCATGATTTCACAGGGACTATTGTTTACGATATGACAAGTGTAGGTAGTACCATGGTAATCAACCTTACTCAGCCTCATAAATCAGGGACAGAATGCTCAGGCAGAGTCACAGATGTCCCAAGCCCTCCATAACTGAACCCTTGGCCATGCCCAGTAGAAGCACAGACAGGCAAGATAAGAGACAGGAAGACACGCCCACACGCTGAATTCCACAGCATCCATGTATCCTATTCAGTGGTGTGTTGAAATGTCTCTTCCTGAAGTTGCAACATGTGTATGTGTACACTTCATTAGAGTACATGGAATAGTTAAATATCTTTGAGCTGTCCAACCACATCCTCATGTGAGTTCAGATTTTTTAGTGTGGATTACTATGAAAACTGACAGATTTGTACCATCAGTGTGGATCCTTATCTTTATCTGGAATTATCAGCTATTTTGATCAAAAGTTCCATTCTACTAAAAGAAACCTATCTTTAGTCATACATTGTATAAGTCAATTTGATTTATTCTATTTTTAATTTGCTGTTTGTTTTGTCTTTAAAAGTTTAATGACATCGTATTTTATATAATTTACTCTTCTATCAAATCTAATATTCAATTGATGTATAATCAAGGGCCTTTAAAATCAACATAAAGTGCCATTAAGATCAATATAAATTATCTGGGGGTGTAGCCCAATGGTAGAGAACTTGTGTACCACGCAAGAGGGCCTTCGTTGAATTCCTAGCACTGAAACAAAAAATAGATGCCATTGATTGCAAGACATATCACAATGTCAGAGATTAAAATTAAAAATGTCTTAAAATTGATGAAATACTGTGTATATACACTTCTGCTTTAGCAGATGATACTTTTATTGCATTGATAGTAGTGATACAAAGTTTCCTTTTTAAATGAGAATTTTAAAATGAGTTTGTGTAAAGAAAGAGTATTGTATAAATAGGAGTAGAAGTGGAATATAATAAGGTGAGACCCTGGAGGTGGTACCTAAAGTGGTTGTGACTTGGCCTACCTGCCCCATGGTCCATTGTGCCAGCTTGATCCAACCTCACCATCCTCTAGCACTGTGCCTAATTCCTTCTTGAGGCAGAGCCCCCACTCCTCCATTGAGCATGGGAAAGGGGTTTGGGCAGTTAGGACAAGGCCCAAGCTGAGGAGTGTGCTTATAACTCACCAAAGTCACATTCTAAGAGAGAAATAAATGCCTAGGAAATCGACTCATTACACATATTGGGGTAATCCAGACTTGCCTCTAAATAACAGCACATGCAGAGATTTCTGTTTTGTTTTGTTTTGAATCCATTCTCCAACAAGAAGTGGAAAAAAGACCATTTTAGTCTCTGTTACTGGAAAATCTATTTACAAATAATGGCTAAATACTAAGCATTCATTTTCTGCAATTACTAAACCAAACCATGGTCTGCTCTATTTTTCATAATAGACTTATTAGTTGCAAAAGATTATGAGTAACTTGGGGCAAGATGTATATCATTGGGACCCTAGACTGCAGGGCATGATGCATTGCATATCCTGGGGTGCCAACCACAATCAACTTCTTATTTTTAGGTGCCATAGAGTCGTGACCAACTCACAGTGACCCACATAGGGTTTTCAATGGCAGATTGTTGTCAGGATTGCCTTGGGAGTGAATTGCCACATTGTTCTCCCATTTTTGCAGTGCTAGGAATCAAACCTGGGACCTCAGAGTCTGCAGAGTGGCGCTCTACCAACTGAGCTAAATCCCAGCCCCTACAATCAACTTACTCAGTACTTATTCTTGAAGGTATTATTGTGAATCATCAACTAGAATGCAATAGAACAGGAAGTCACAAGTCACAGTCATATGGGCTCTGCCCTTGCACATAGCCTGTTTTTGCAAACTTAATTTTTAAGGTTTTAATGTAGGTGCAATTCAGAAGTTAAATTGAACACATATGCATAGCCTAATAAAGGTATTCTTTGGAGTCAGCAAATATTCACATCATCTTAAGCATCGGTGAACCCTATTAGGTTTAATAAAATGGAAAGGTCTTAGAAGATTATTTGTAGGCTGTTAGTTATTAGTGTAATTTTAAAATATAATCGGTAACAATTAGCAAAATTGATAATACTGGATATACAGCCGTTTCCATTTGCTAGGACTGATAATACTAGCTATAATTCTAAATAGTAATGTTGGTTGAAAGCTAAACCTCTTCTAAATTCTTTGTTTATCCTTGTGGATGTTCTTGTTTATCAGATCACCATGGAATAACTTTATAAGTACTATTTCCTGATATTCATAAAAAATTACATCATACAATAAAACTTGAAATTTGCAAATAGAGTAAATTAAGTTGTAAGAGTACCCCAGTCCAATACCCTTTTTCTCCAGTCAGATGCACTGGTCAAAAACCCAAATGTATCTAGAAGATAAAATCATTAGGACTCTGTGTTTTATGTCAGGTTCCTTAGAAGCAAAGCCTGAGACAAGGATGTGGGTGGAGGGGTTTATTGAGAGAGAAACTTGTAAGAGAGTAAGAGAAAGAGGAGAGAGAGCGGGGAAGTGCTGAGCAGAATGCATAATCAGAAGGGTCTGCCCTGGACCCTCTGAATACATTTCAGAAACCAATTTCACCACAGACAGCTGTGAGTCCTTTGCTGCCAAACACAACAGCTGTGGAGTGGGCACAGCAGCCAGGAACAAGGATGTGCTTGAAGCACCAGCGACATTTGGTGATGGGCTGGAGGGGTATGGGGCAAAGGTGACTCCCAAGTTGGTGCCATGAACAACTGAACAGATTGTTGTATACAGCTGTAACACTCCCGAATACCAAAAATCATAAGATTATAGAATTTGAGAAGACGCTTCGCTTTACAAAAAAGATCTTCCTTTAGCTCTTACTTTTTTTCTAGGTTAGCAATACCAAGTTTTTGACATATTTGCATAGGATCCATTTTCCATTAAAAAAAAAAACAAATTTTTTTTTAAAGTATTGCTCTTTTTGCCCTTTTCTACTTAGTCGGCTTCCTATGGAAAATAGATAGAAACTTATTCTATTACTCTAATCATTGAAGATTCAT
The DNA here is from genome assembly GCA_007922755.1 of Pedetes capensis. NCBI lineage: Eukaryota > Metazoa > Chordata > Mammalia > Rodentia > Pedetidae > Pedetes > Pedetes capensis. Next base: position 32,260 of record VMDO01012099.1, on the reverse strand, counting down.
CCAGTTGTTGTTGTTGTTGTTGTTGTTGTTGTTAAGTGCTGTCGAGTTGGTATCCAACTCATAGCGAGCCTCTGTACAACAGGGGAAACACTATTGTCAGTGCTTCTCTGCTGTTCATAGGGTTTTCAATGGCAGATTGATTTTTGGGAGGGGGTTGCCAGGTCCTTCTCCCAGCCTACAGCTTCTGGTGTTCCCAGGCGGTCTCCCATCCAGGTACTAACCAGGCCCGTCCCTGCTTAGCTTCCGAGATCTGACGGGATCGGATGCCACAGGGCTACAGCTGCAGAACAACTCCAATATTGTATTAGCTTTTTATGAAAAAGCAGTTATGCCTCATTCTGAGGCATTCATCCTTTAGTCCAGAGTCCTTGGACTATGGTCAGTAGGCCAAAATCTAACCTGTTCCTATTATTGCCTGGCCTGGGAACCAAGTTTTTACATTTTCAGAGGGTTGCTTCAAAAAATATATACACACACAGCAGAGACTGTATGATTCACAAAGCTGAAAATATTTACCATCTTGTTGCTGTTAGGTGCCGTCAAGTCAGTTCCAACTCCTAGGGACCTTCATTGAGTTTTCATTGGCTGATTGTTTTGGGGTTGCTCCTGGAGTGAATTGCCACATCCTTGTCCCATTTTTGTAGTGCTGGGGATCAAACCTGGGTCCTTAGAGAGTGCAGAACAGTGCTCTACCAAATGAGCTCAATCCCAGCCATTTACTATCTAGCCTTTTAAAAGTTTGCCAACATTTCCTTCAGTCTGTTATAACTCCAATTTTTTTCAGATGTTCTGACTCCATCTATATCAAAAGTTTCAAATTAGCAGGTGATTTGTGCAGCCACAGAATGATTTGTTTTATAATAGGATTCACCAAAGAATTGATATAAATTTATTCTAGCTCTTCTGAATGATTCTTTTCTAAATAGAATTCCTCAACAAATTTCAGTATTATTCATTTTCAGAAAAATATACATAACTTGACCTCTGTTTCATAAAAATATTAACCACCTATTTTGTGCCTATTATAAAGAAAAAAACACAAATAGATGCAATGGTGAAAATGTCACCTGCAAATCTTACCATGCATACTTAACCGCTGTTGACATTCAGCTCCGTTTTGTCTCTAGACATATAACTCGTTTAATTTTTTTATATTATTTGCTCATTTTATGTTATATAACTTTCAAAAGAATGTTATTTGATAGTCATGCTCATACTTGTCATCCCAAGCCTACAGCACCTGGTGTTCGCAGGTGGTCTCCCATTCAAGTTCTGACCAGGCCCAACCCTGCTTAGCTTCTGAGATCTGATGGGATCGGATGCCACAGTGGTACAGCTGCAGGCAAGAATAAATGTTGTTGTTGTTGTTAGGTGCCGTCGAGTCGGTATCCGACTCATAGCGACCCTCATAGGGTTTTCAATGGCTGACTGTTTCGGGATTGCCTTGGGAGTGGGTTGCCAGGTCCTTCTCCCATTTTTGCAGTGCTGTGAATTGAACTTGGGACCTCAGAGACTGCAGCACAGCTCTCTACCAACTGAGCTAAATCCCAGCCCAGAGTAAATGTAGGCACTGTTAATAATTATGTCAGAACAACAGATTTAGAGCAGGACTGTCCTGCATAAGCCACGTTGCATGTAACTCCTGTTTCCATGCGGACTTAGAACTCTGGAAACCTAGAGCTCATCATGGCGGTTCAAGTGGTGATACAGGGATAAACTGAGGGTGAAACTTGCTTTTCGTCTTGAATTTTAATTTGCATGCCTTTGCCCTGTGCTATGCTGGTCCGTGACTCAGTGACTCAGCCCTTGTGTTCCTTGTTGCCCCTATCTGAGTTACAGCCCATGACATTTCAGCGGTTTCTTAACTCAGATAATTTCATACAACTCCCTTTTCATGGTGAGGCCAATGGCCAGAGAGCTGCAGGGATTGCCTTGCCATAAACGCAGACCTACTCAGAGACAGAGTCAAGTCTCATGGAAGAGGTCTCTCCTGTTCCACCAAGCTCCCTCCCTCCATTGTGCATTGCACTGGCAAGGGCAGCAGCTATTTTCTGATTTTACAATGCTTCCAAAGTTATGTCAAGAAGTGACCAGAATAGAGTTTTCAATTCCTAGAGCATCTTGCAAAAATGTTCTTCTTTGACAAGCATAACACATAGAAGTACAAGGCATGAAATTTCTGAGGCAACTCATCTTGTATTGGGGTCGAGCATATGTGGGCATCTCTGCTTATCCCTTTGATGCATCCCTGAGCTCTTGCAGTGAGGGCACCTACAATTTCCCCAGCTTTTCCTAAATGCTTTTCTGTATAATGTGTGCCCATCAAGGAAGCTCAAAAGAAAGAAATAAATTCAGGATTGTTACAGACTTGCGTTTTCAAGAATTGCTAGGAACTCTAATAAAGTTGAAGGTGATGGCAGAAAACTTCTGGAAAAAGAAAGATTGGGAGACTTTAAACAGTTGAATTTTTTGTCGTTACCATCCAATCTGACATATGACCTTATTAAGAAAAGTATAGCAGATTCTCTCTTCCAATCTTGTCAATAGAGTAAATTTCCTATCAGTGGAATCCCAGAAGCACCTGTGTGTACTGTTGCATGTATTGTGCACTGCACAATACCAGATAATGTCATTCACATTGCTGTCTATGTGAATGGTGCCCAATGGTCCCTTCCCAGCCTAGACCTATAGTGCAGTTTACAACTTGGGCACTGCACAGGACAGAATCTGTGTGGCCATAGGCTGAGGGCCTGACTCACAGTCTTTTTGTGACTTTTCTCCGATAAAGACATGACCTCTGCTGCATTTAGGATTGCTTCATTCGCCAGTGTCTACAGATCATCCAGGGCAAGCTTCATCACAAATGCACATTCACCTCATTTCCATAAGCTCAGTAGTATTTATCAATCTGGGTGTCCTGGTTTCAGGTTTGGAAAATAGGTCATTGGAACTGTCTTTTAAAAGTGCTATTTTGCCTAGATCTTGCCATTTCATTTTTACTGTGGAAGACAGAGGAAAGAAATGCAATCTCATGGTTTTCTAGAAAATCAAAACTTTTAAGTTGTGTATGGGTTTTAAAGGTATATTTTTCATAAAAGTATGGCTGTGTCAATGAAAACAGAAGTGTTATTTTAGATATCCTTAGCATCCACCTCCAAAATATCTACACATATGGGCTGGTAAGTTTAGACTGACAGATTATTTGTACAGAAATAAAGGGAAGCTATGCACCCAAGGCATACAGCTGTAGCCCTGTGGCATCTGATCCCATCAGATCTCAGAAGCTAAGCAGGGTCAGGCCTGGTTAGTACTTGGATGGGAGATGGCCTGGGAATCCCAGGTGCTGTAGGCTTGGGAGAAGGACCCGGCAATGCCCTCCCCCAAAACAATCAGCCATTGAAAACCCTATGAACAGCAGAGGAGCACTGACAACAGTGTTTCACCTGTTGTGCATAGAGTTCCTATGAGTCGGATACAGAATCAATGGCACCTAACAACAACAACAATATGCACCCAAGAGGGCTTGCCTGCCTAATAAAGATATGCCATGGTTTTGAATTAGTGGAGGAAACAACCTTGTATATCTCAATAAGGAAGCAGACAAAAAGATTCAGGGATATTTTGTACTATATTTCTCATAGTTTCTAAGTAGAAATCCGTAGGTTCTTCAGGCTGAAAAAAAAGCATTATAAGTCACTCACTCCTACAGACATTCAATTAATTCTTACTTTTGCCAAACATCACGATCACACAGTCCAGCCCCTTTCATGAGGAAATTGTGGTCGTAAAGTTGGTTAGAGACAGGGCTTGAAACAAGGCCCAGATGTTCTATGTGCAGGATGCTTCACCCCACGGTGCTGTTAAACATCCCCACGCAGTTACACGCGGTGATGAAACAGCACAGCAGCTGTGGATTGCGTGTGACTTGCATGCAATTCCCGTACTAAAGATGAAACACACACCCTCCACCAGCCATTTCTTTATTCCTCTAAATGCCACAACATAAAGAAGGTTCGGTGTCAGGGCTAATAATGTTAGAATTAGTTTGAGGATTTTGCAAATAAATCTTTTCCTATCCATTCATCCTTTCTATGCCTCATATATTCCACTTATGTTCTTTCTCAAATGTTGCCTTTACAGATTAAAATCCTATCAACAGCACTGACCTCTGAGGGCCATGATCTTCTTACTCCTTCCCTTTTGAGTATGAATCCAGACAGGACGATATGAATATCCCAGGCTCAGAATGCCTTCCTTCTCAAAGGACTTTTACTGGGGGGAACCTAACACTTGTTCATAACAATGTGAAATTTCATTTTCTGAAGTGTCTACACTCTTCTGTTACACAATTTACCATGTGGTGAATGTTGCTGAACGTGGTGGCCGTTGAGCTCAAGCATGCGAGGGCTGAGCAGAACAGCTGCCCTGCCCAGCTGCCTTCCTCGCTGCGCAGATATAGACGCTCCCACCAGGCCTCTGCTGGGCTGGAGACTGAGTCAGTCTCCCCAAGGAGACCCTTTCTGACAATTGATTCTTGGTTAATTCTTCCACTTGCCACTGGACCCAAGGATGCTGACCTTGTAGCTAAGTGACTAAGAGCAAGAATTGTGAATCTAAACTACGCAGGTTCAAACCCTGGCTCTGCCACCTACCTTACTGGCTTTTTGTCATTGGGCAAATTACTTAACCTCACTGTCCTTGGCCTTATCACCTGCAAATCAAGACAAAAATAGTGTCCTTCTGGGATTTCTGAGGATGAAATGAATTAGATAAAATTGTTAATAATTGCAGCAACAAGGACCTCTTAAGCTCCTATTCCATCTATAGCCCTGGCCTTCATGGAATTCATAGTATTTTTCACCCTGGGAACCCTGACCCCTGTAAGGGTTGTAAAGTTAATATGAGGTGTGACTAGATTTTGTTTGAAATGAATTAGAATGGGCTCTTTCAAAATAAGAGCTTTATGAAACATTTTTACATATATTTTTATAGGTATGTGTGACTTGGCTCTTAATATAAAATGTATTTTCTACTATGATTCTAGGGGCTGGGATTTAGCTCAGTTGGTAGAGCGCCACTCTGCAGTCTCTGAGGTCCCAAGTTTAATTCTCAGTACTGCAAAAGTGGGAGAAGGAAGTGGAAATCCACTCCTGAGGCAACCCCGAAACACTCAGCCATTGAAAACCCTATTAGGGTCGCTATGAGTCCCATACAACTCGATGGCACCCTACAACAACAACAACTATGATTCTGATAGAGAAGACAAGTGATTAAATGGCAGCCTCAATGGTACATATAATGGCAGTGAGTATCATGAGGGCAGGGGAAGGTCACCTGACCCAGGTGGGAACAGAGAATCTGCCAAGCCCTCCAGGAAGAAGTGATATTTATTGTTGTTAGGTGCCGTCGAGTCTTGTCAACTCATAGCGACCCTTATAGGGTTTTCAATGGCTGATTGTTTTGGGAGTGCCATGGGAGTGGATTGCCACATCCTTCTCTCATGTTTGTGGTGCTGGGAATCAAACTCGACCTCAGAGACTGCAGAGCGGCGCTCTACCAACTGAGCTAAATCCCATCCCGTTAGCTGAGACTTAAAAGTGAAAATTTGCCACAAGAAGTTGGAGGGTATGAGGAGCCCTGTTAGGTTTTACTGAAGCAAGGGAGAGACTGGCTCGGATTTGCATTCTTCGTCATGCTACTCTGGCTCCATGAGGAAAATAGGCAGAGATCAACTGGCAGACTGGTCATTTCAGGGCAAGGTGGTTGAGACTGGAAGAGGAGCAGTAGGTATTTATTTGAGGGAGACTCCGTATTTACGCAGAATTGACAGCACTTGATGATGGATGAGGACGATTTTGGAGCAGAAGGCGTCTGCTTGTCCCACACATCTGCCATCCGATATGCAAAGGTTTCAGGGCACAGATCTAAGTCTGCAAGCGCCAAGCCATAACTTGAGGAGCTGTTCCTGTAAACAGGAAGACAGGACTTTTCAATCACTTTGCAAATCATCTCTCCATCCTGTTGGGCATATATCTGCAGACTGTCGCGGGCCTTGGAGTTGGCAGGGCTTCCTGTTCCAAAGTGGGAGGGTTCCTGGCAGGAGATGGAAGGCTGGAAACAGTGGTAACTGAGCTAGCCAAGCACCTTGCGTGAAGAGAGGAGAAAGAGGGAAGCTGGGTAATTTCCCATGTCATCCAGAACAACTGGTCAGAAAATAATGTGAAAATACAGATCATTCAAAGATGTTTATATTTGGCCTTTAAGTGCCACGCATTTTTGGCAGGGAATTTACCTTGCCAAATGTTTTCCTTAGGCATTTCTTTTGCATTTCCTGAATGCAGACCATCTGGTCAACAGGGGGATAAGCTAGTACCCAAGTGGGAGTGTGGGTGGGTGGCTGGGGAGCCACTAATGTTTAAAAGTTGGACTGACACTACAGGGCTCCCTTGTCACCCCAGGTGATCAATATTTATTTGTCTACCTGTGTCCTGTCACAAAGCGGGGAGATCTTTCTGACCTAAGCCTTGTCTGTTACATGATAATTGGAACAGCTATCTAGTTCCTGCCTGCAGCTGTAGCCCTGTGGCATCCAATCCTGTCAGATCTCGGAAGCTAAGCAGGGTCGGGCCTGGTTAGTACCTGGATGGGAGACCGCCTGGGAACACCACAAGGCTTGGGAGAAGGACCTGGCAACCCCCTCCCAAAAATCAATCTGCCATTGAAAACCCTATGAACAGCAGAGAAGCACTGACAATTGTGTTTCCCCTGTTGTACAGAGGGTCGCTATGAGTCAGATACCGACTCGATGGCACCTAACAACAAATAACAATCTAAGTTCCTGCCTGCAGCTGTGCCACTGTGGTGTACCACCATGGTGTCTGATCCCCTCAGAGCCCAGAAACAAAGCACGGTTGGGCCTGGTTAGTACTTGGCTGGTAGACCACCTGGGAACACCAGATACTGTAGGCTTTGGAGAAGGACCCGGCAACCCACTTCCAAAAATCAATCCACCATTGAAAACCCTATGAATAGAAGAGAAGCAGTATCAATACTGTTTCATGAGTTGGACACCGACTTGACGGCACCTAACAACAACAACAACAACAATCTAGTTCCCAACAGACAGTGCTTCTCATCCACATCCACAGGGCCAGCTCCACACCCCAGGGTGGCAGCCAGGGCTCCACAGCAACCTCAGATCAAACCATATTTGGAGCACCAGGCAGGCTGTTTATAAATGTCCGTGTAAATTACATTTTAAGTCATAAACAGTCCCTTTTGACAGAAGAACTGGCCAGACCAGAAGGTCCCTTTTCATGGTTTTCATTAGATTGCTGCTCCCAGACAAGTTAAAAGGTTCCTCTACACTCCCTGGCTCAGGCCTACCTAAGAGAGAAAGACTCTAACTTCACTGAAATCACTGAAACAAAGGGTATCTGCGCCAAGTCCCCACAAGGGCCTAAGAGAGTTGTCAGAGTGGCAGTCACTCCCTACTGAAGAATCCCAAGCATGCCCCTCTTCCACCATCTGAACTGTGCCAAGCCAGGGGAATAATCAGTAACAGGCCCAAATCTGGAAGCCCAGGGAAGCTGGTTTCCTCATTTCATTGCAGAGCTAAGTGTTCTTTTCCATTACCTCCCCAGAGAAGAGGCCATTTCCTCGCGTCCCAGTACTTATGGGGCCCAATTGTTGCTCACAGGAAATTGAGTCCTTTAAAGAATCTCTGTGGCCCATCTACGTTTTTCCAAGTGTTGGCATCTTTCTCTTCATCAAAACTTCTTCTTAAGAAAAGCTGCCAAACTCAGGCAGCCCGTGCAGGTTTTTGGGAAACTCGGTCTGAGTTTGATTGGATTTCCTGAAAAGATTCAAGGAAGGAAAAGGAGCTATGGTCCCGAGAACCCCATCCCCTGACACCCCCTCTTCCCCTCCCGCAAGGTCTCCTTGATGGGTGGTGTCGGAAAGGGTCCTGGGGGGGCCCACACCTTCGGAACAGAGATCTCCACCCACCTCCCCCTGGCCCGCTGACACTTACCCTGCCATTGCTCGCACTGGCACTTCGTGAGGTCACCCTCAGCTCGCAGCTAGGAAGGGAAAGGAAACGTGAGCGAAAGCAACAGGTTCCACCCACAGCCTGAACTTGGAAGGGGAAGCCGGGGAGGGAGAGGAAGCGGGGAGTTGCGTGGAAGGGAAATGATGGTGCCTGCCCACCGAGCTCGCGTCCCTGCGGCTCCCCCACGGGCCCGGGTATTTGCGGATAGGGGGAAGGGGGGGGTCCCTCCGAGGGCCGCCCGAGCCAGGCCCGCGCTTCGGGATGCCGGGCGGCGAATCCCGCGGTCAGGCCTTGAGGCGTGACCAAGAAACACCAGTGTCTGCGGGCGGAAAATAACACCGCCCTCTCCAGCGCGCAGCCCGCAACAATGGCAGCGTCTGGCCCCGGAGGCCGGCGCCCTTCTTCCTCCGGCCTCTCGGGGCCTCTCCGGTCTCCTCCCGGCCGGCCTCCGGCTTCAGCCGGCCGCGGAGGAAGCGGGCGCCTCTGGGCATGCTCGGCGGCAGGACCCGCTCCTTCCTCCCCCAGGGCGGCGGCGGCGCCCGCAGCGCCCCGCGCCGCGCCCAGCCCCGCGCGCACCTTGGGCGGTGGCGTGGCGGGGGGCCGCCCAGTCCCGCGCGAGCCGGGAGAGTGGCGGGCCCGGGAGGCGCGGAGGCGGAGCGAACCCCCCGGCGGCCCGCGGCTCCTTAGAAAGTGGAGCTCAGCGCTCCCGCGCCGCCGGGGAAGGGGCGGGACGGGGCGGGGCCGGGAGGGGGTGGTCCCTGCGTCCGATCGAGGTGCCAAATTAGTAGCCTCCCACTGTCTCGTCGGTTCCCGCCCCCGGGGAATTGGAATTCGGTGGGAAAGTGGCTCTCCCCGAGTCCTTGGGGCGGGGTGCGGGGCGCGCCCGGCGCAAAATGGTTAACGCCGAGTCCGCGCGCGCCCCGGGGCGCCTGGCGTGAGGAGTGCGCGCCGGCGGCTGGACATCGCTGCTCAGTGGCGGGTCGGTCACCCGGGGAGGCTGTGCGGGGGCAGAAGGGAGCGGGAGGGGCGGCTCGGGCTCGTGCGGGGCTCGGCCTGCCGGCTCACTCTCTGTGCCTCCCCCCAGGATTACCGAGAGGATGGGATGGATCTAGGCAGCGACGCCGGCAGCAGCAGCAGCAGCCGCGCCAGCTCGCAGTCCAACTCCACCAAAGTGACCCCGTGCTCCGAGTGCAAGTCCTCGTCGTCGCCGGGGGGCAGCCTGGACTTGGTGTCTGCCCTGGAGGACTATGAGGAGCCCTTCCCGGTCTACCAGAAGAAGGTGACTGATGAGTGGGCGCCGGAGGACGACGAGGAGGACCAGCGCGCCTACCGGGATGATCACTGTCCGGCCCGGGAACCGGGGGACGTGAGCGGCGGGACCGGCGGCGGCGGCGGCGGCGGCGGGGGCCGCAGCGCCACCACCACCATGCCGCCCCCGGTGCCCAACGGCAACCTTCACCCGCACGACCCCCAGGACCTCAGGCACAATGGCAACGTGAACGTGGCCGGCCGGCCGAGCAGTTCCCGGGGTCCCCGCCGGGCGATCCAGAAGCCCAAGCCGGCGGGGAGCCGGCGCGGCCGGGGCCCGGCGGCGGGGGGGCTCTGCCTTCAGCCCCCGGACGGCAGGACGTGCGTCCCCGAGGAGCCCCCGGCGCCCCCCATGGACTGGGAGGCGCTGGAGAGGCATCTGGCCGGCTTGCAGTTCCGGGAGCAGGAGGTGCGGAACCAGGGCCAGGCGAGGACCAACTCCACCTCCGTAAGTTGGCCGGGGTGCGTGCCCACGCGCGCACACGCGTGCACACACCCAGCGCACAGCCCGCACGCCCCTTTCCGCACGCTCCCGCCCTCCTGCTGGCCCCATTCATCCTATCCCGGGCGTGGGGGCTGGGCCGGAGCGCCCGCTTGCTGCCCCCCTGGGGTTCGGCTGCGCTGTCTGTGAGCTGTCTGGGTTGCAGGATGGGTGGGGAGGAGGGAGGGGCAGCCAGAGGGCAGCAGAAAGTCGGGCTCGCGGAACTGGCGACTCATTTTGATGGAATTACTTATGTGGACTAGGTTGTGAGTCACTTGCCTGAAAATAAATCCAGGGAGACTTCCGCACAGAAGCGGTGCTTGCGGGGGATGTTTCGGATCATGAGAGCCGTGGCTTTGTCCATCCTGCTGGGTCTCCCTCCGTGGCCACTCTGGGCTGCCCCTGAGCACAGGCACACCGCCGCCTACCCACACCTCCGGGCTGGCAGTGGGGTTTGCTCCATCTCGCTTTTAAGCTGAGGTTCCGGATCTGCATGGGTGGACGGCGCTCTTTCTACCACTGTCTACCTTCATGAAACCCAAGCTATTGTTGATCTGGGGGCACGGGGTGAATTAACTGCCAGGATGAGGGAGGGCCTCTTGCCTCTGTCGCCTGACTCACTCGGTGTCGGTGGATCCTTCCTTGTTTTGTTGAAGGAACCACTCACAGGTCCTTACCGGAGGCTACTGCCTCAATTCTGGAAAGGCAGACAGGGAGGGAGGGCGGGGGAGGGCGGGCTGCATCCCTAATAAGCTCTGGCAGGCTCGCACTTGTCTCAACGTCTTCTTTGCCCCTGAGAGGAGGCCAGATAAATGACTTAAAAGAAAAGCATCGTGAATGTATCTACCCCTTTCATCACTGTTTTGAGATAAAGCAACAGTTGTAATTTGAAATCGTTGGTGACGTCCCTAAATAGGGTTGAAGGGCAAGGTTTAAATGAGCTACTATTTTTTTTTCTCTTTGGCAGTATTTGGGGGGTGAACGCACGGCCTCACACATACTTTTCCAAGTGCTCAGCCACCGAGCTGTCTCTCCAGCCCTGTTTTTATTTTTTATTTTGAGACAGTCTCACTAAGTTGCACTAGCTGCCTCTGACCTCCAGCTTGGAATCCTCCTGTCTCCGCCTCCTGAGTCTCTGGGATGCCACACCGTGCCCAGCTTCAATGAGCTGCTTTCTGCGTATGACAGCTGTGAGGCAGTGTGGGGAAATGCTTGCCTTGGAGGTGTAATTTTTCCACTCCAGGGCCCCGGGGCTACTGGAAATTGGGTGCATGCACTTCTGACTTCAGGGGTGAGGATGCTAACAGCGTTTCACAGAGAAATTGATCTGGTTTCTATTAGAGCCCTTGGCTGACAGAACCCACTGGTTAGCTAGCCTCCCTTGAGAAACTACCTATTAACACACTCGTTTTAATCCCAGCTGTTTAAATGTTTACCATGGCACTAACAGATGTCAGATCTTTCTTTTACAGCCAATACTGTTTCTTGTACTTTACAGTAGAAAACATCCTTTTCCCACTTAGTACTTGAGAAAAGTAGCTCGTTACACTGCCTGATCTTGAGCAATGACTTAAAGATGAGCAAAAGGTTCTTTTGCTATTGCGTAACACTTGTACATTTAAGGAAAGTGTAACAATTTAGGTATACACCTAGAGTTAGGGGCTGATAGTGATAAGGGGCTCCATTACTCAAAAGTGATGAAACATAATTTTATTGAACACCACTTGTTTTGTGCTGCATACCAGGTATGGTTTGTTGTTGTTAGGTGCCATCGAGTCGCATCTGACTCATGGCGACCCTCATAAGGTTTTCAATGGCTGATTGTTTCGGGATTACCTTGGGAGTGGATTGCCACATCCTTCTCCCATTTTTGTGGTGCTGGGAATCAAACCTGGGACCTCAGAGACTGCAGATTGGCACTCTACAACTGAGCTAAATCCCAGGCCCCAAATAAGTTATGTTGTTGTTGTTGTTGTTGTTGTTGTTAGGTGTCAACTCATATTCAGTATCCAACTCATAGCGACCCTATGTACAACAGGCAAAACACTATTGTCATGCTTCTCTGCTATCCATAGGGTTTTCAGTGGTGGATTGATTTTTGGGAGTGTTGCTGGGCTTGTCTTCCAAGCCTACAGCACCTGGTATTCCCTGCTGGTCTCCCACCCAAGTACTAACCAGGCAGGACCCTGCTTACCATCTGAGATCTGACGGGATCAGAGGCCACAGTGCTATAGCTCGGTTGGTAGAGCACGGCTCTGCAGTCTCTGAGGCCCTGGCAATGCTGAAACAATGAGCCATTGAAAACCCTATGAGGGTCCCTATGAGTCAAATATGACTTGAGGGCACCTAACAACAACAACAATAACCAGGTATGGTTCCTGGAGCTGCAGTTACACATCTGTCCACATGGGGCTCAATTCTGGTGAGGAGAGAGAAATAGATAGTGTTCCAGGAACTTGACATTCAGGCCCTACCTGTCAGGTCTCTGTGCCCACCCCAATGCCTGCGCACACCTTCTCTTCTCATTATTGTGAAGACTGAACCTTAGCTTACTGGACAATCTCTGAAACCCAAGGTGTCTGCTCACCTGATAAACAATTTGTGTATTTGGGTTTCTCCTCCCTAGCCTCCCAGCCTCCACCTCACCTGAAAATGTCCCCTCTAGGTTTTTCTTCCACAAGCCACACATGGAAATTTAGATTCCATTGTTTTAAAGCAAGTATTTATACAGAAAAAAAGGGAGGAGGAAGTGGCTTTTGAAGCTAATATTGCCTTTTTTCATGTTTTGGTTTGTGTTAGAATAAAATTATTAGTCCATCTTTGCTTAGAATGGAGTTTTTCAAACTATAAGTTACCTCTTGAAATCACCTTGTTGTCATTAGGTGCCCTCTGGTCTGGTCTGACTCATAGCGACCCTCATAGGGTTTTCAATGGCTGATTGTTTTGGGATTGCCTCGAAAGTGGATTGCCACATCCTTCTCCCATTGAAATCACTTTAGCACTTAATAAAATGGAATAAAGTAGAATGTACTGTATGTAGTCGGTAAGCTTGGTGATTTATTTATTTACTTATTTATTACAGTACTAGGAGGCAGAACCCAGGGCCTTGCACATACTTTGCAAGTGCCCTGTCGCTGAACTGCACCCCCAGCCTCTTTTTCAATTTTTTATCTTGAGATAGGGTCTTGCTAGGTTATGTAGGCTGCCTCTGACCCGGAACTGCCATCCTCCTGCCTTCTGTCTCCTGAGTCGCTGGGATTACAAGTGTGAGCCACTGCACCTGGCCAGCTTGGTGATTTTAAAAACTTTTGCTTTGGCGGGGCATGGTGGCACACACCTGTAATCCCAGCAACTCAGGGGGCAGAGGTAGGAGGATTGCAAGTTTGAGGCCAGAGGCAGCCCATGTAACTTAGTGAGACCCTGTCTGAAGCTAAAAATATATAAAGGTACAGCTCATTGGTAGAGCACTTGCAAATATATGCAAGGCCCTGGGTTCTGTCCCCCTACTACCACAAGAAAAAAATAAATAAAACTTTTGTTTTGGTTTTGTATATCCACTGGGTGACAATATAAGGTTTATTTCTCACTAAGGATTATTGTTATACAAGTTTTTTAAGTTGATTTAAATCCTGTTACTGCTGCCTGGAATAATTAAGAAAATTTATGCCGGTGAAGGCAGAAGCCTAAGAATAGCAAAGCAGTTGCATAGAAGAGTTCCATCTTGAAGAAGTTGTTCAAGTCAAAGGTATTTTGTTACTCTTTAGAATATAAAGTGTAAATACATTTAGATGGCTTTGATACATTTAAATACATTTGATACATTTAGATGCCTTTGATACATTTAGATGCCTTTGATACATTCACTAGGAGGGTGGACATAAAAAGAAAAGGAGAAGCTAGGTTCTCTTCACCAAATAAGGTCATACCCACCGCAGGGCTTTGTGCTGTCTATTACCTCTGCCTGGAATCAAGTAGTCCCTTCCTCTGACCTGTCCAGACTCAGTTCAGCTCTCACTTTCTCAGAGAGGCTGTTCCTGGCCACCCTTTCCAAAGCCAAGTGCTAGCACTCCACTTCACCCCAGCACACCTGTGTTCTGTTCTCCTAGTGCAGTTCACTAACATTATTTTCTTTCATTCTCCTTTATTTTTGGTCTCTCTGAAATGTAGGTGAAAGTATAGGATCTCGCCCATCTTTAACTGCTGTGACCTGGTGCCTGGGACAGCACCTGGGATGTGGCAGGTTCTCCAATGAAGGAAGGAAGAGGGCTTTGTAGGACCCACACATCCCAGACCTAATCCAACCCCCTCACTTTACGACAGGAAAAAAAAAAATAAGGCCTGGAGAGGTTAAGTGACTTACCTAAGGTCCCACTGAGAAACCTATGAAAGGGATTTTGTCCTTTCTTCTAACATAAGTGGTGTTTTTTCTCCTTTTAATGCTTAAAAGAATTTGAAATAAAAAGGAAAGGAAGGAGTGCCCATGTATTAGTCAGCTGTCATTGCTGTGATAGAAAAACCTACTGAGACAAGCTTATGGAGGAAATGATTTGTCGGGACTCACAGTTAGAGGAGCCGTCCTTAGGAGTGGCAGGGCAGCACAACAGCAGCGGCTGCAGGGCCTGTGTCACATGACCTAACAGCATTGCAGGGCAGGAGGTAGGGAGCATCCTGGGTAGCAGGCAGGTCTCAGGAAAAACCTTCAGAGGCCCACCCCCAGGAAACCACTTTCACAAAGACAGATCCCACCCAGACTTTACACAGCCTCCACAGACAGCACCACCAACTGGGGACCAAATAATAGAGCACATGACTTTTGGGAAGCACTTTATATTCAAGCCGTGTCAGCCCACCTCCCCAAAATAACTTAAGGAATTTCCTAATGACAAGCCCCCTCTTGTGCTTCCTCAGTACTGAAGACACAGGTAAACTGGGGAGTCGCCCAAATCCCAGTACTTAGGAAGGAATCTCTTAGAGGTAGGCTTTATTTTGTTTTCATGACACAATGTTGAATTCTGTGGAGACAGAGTCCAAGGCATTTCCCTCCCTGTCCTGTGCCTCTCCTGCCTCTCACCTATAATGGTATACACCAAAGGAAGACCGAGGTCTCCGAAATGTGTTAACTACCAGATGTACCTAAAGCAGGGAACAACTGGGGACAAATTTAAAACATACTATGTTGGGTGGGATTTAAAACCTAGTTTTGACTGACTTTGTGAAGGGTTCAGGCAACTATAATCCCTCCCTTGGTGCTGGTAGAGGGAGATGAGCTTGGATGGTGCCAGAGGCTTTGGTGTCAGAGCTCAGAGATCCCTGAGGAGTCCTGAAGGAAGCACCTGGTGACTGACTCCCTGCTGCATCCTGAGATCCATGGACAACCAGTTCACCTTGGGCCCCACGTGGCAAGCATGAAGGATTTTCCCCAGCAACCAGAACTACTCCCAGTGGTGCCTTTCTCCAGCGGGGCAGCCTCTGCCCATGTGGTGTCCTGTCTGGCCTGTCCTTCCTCCTGGGTGTATGTGTTCTTGGTGAGCTCACAGGCCAGGTGCAGACTGAAGACAGCTCTGGGCAGTGGTGCTTTTGACGTCAGATGGGCATCCTCCTCCCATAAGCTCATGTTCATCCCAAATTCTCATCTCCCTGCCTGCTCTGACTCTGGTGAACTGGCACAGATGGTCCTGAGGAAACCAGGAGGTTCCCCAATTTTTCTCTCTCGAGGGCAGGCTCCAAGCAGCTAGCTTTCTCTCTTCTGCATGTGCAGAACCTTAGTTCATCATGGCAAGTGTTAATTCCTTCAGTGCTATGGCAGAGAAACCACTGAAATAAACATGTAGGAGGAATGATTTATTGTGGTCTCATAGAGGATTTCTGTCCATAGAGGCAGGGCAGGCATCTGGCAGTGGGGTAAGTGGCTGTAGCGTCCGGTAAAGAACTGCACATCATGGAGGATCAGGAGCAGAGAGCATGACTGCATGCATTGGTCTGGGGTAAAGGCCAAAGGCCCACCCCTAGGCTAGATCCTGCCTCCCAAACTTCCGTAACCTAGGACCAAATATTCAAACATATGACCTTTGGGGAACATTTTAGATTCAAATTAAAACGGCATCATTCTTCCTCCTATTCAAGGGTCTTCCTGGACTGTTTACCAGGTGGGCTGGGAGAAGGGTCCACGGCCACAGAGTCCTCCTCTTCCTTAATGGAGTACAGTTTTTCTCCATGTTTTTTCCATAAGTGTTCCTGTGCTCTAGCAGACGTGTTCCAACATATCTAGCCTGTCTCTAGAAGCACAGTTCCTTTTATTTCTCTCCTTAGATTCTTTATTTTCAAAATAGCTTTGTTCTTATTAAGTGCTATGAGTGGGATCCTACTCATAGTGACCCTATATAAAACAGAATGAAACACTCCCACAACACTGCACCACCATGCCTGGCACTATGTCAGCACTACTCTGCTAGTCACAGGATTTTTAATGGCTGATTGGTTTCAGGATTGCTTTGGGAGTGGATTGCCACGTCTTCTCCCATTTTTTTGTGGTGCTGAGGATTGAATCCAGTGCGTCAGAGAGCATAGAGCAGCACTCTGCCAACTGAGCTAAACCCCATGAAAGTAGCTTTATTGAGGTATAGTTAATGTACAATCAACTATATATATATTTAAAATTACAATTTGATGAGTTTTGGTGTGTATATGGGCCATGTGTATAACATGTGTGAGTTTTGAAACACGCATAAAACCATCACCAAAATCAACATAGTGGATATATCCATCACCCCCCAAAATATCATTGTGCCCCTGTAGAATGCCCTTATCTTTTCCCTAGACAACCACTTACCTGATTTCTATACTATAAACTACCTGCAGCCGTACCACTGTGGTGTCTGATCCCATCAGATCTCGATAGCCAAGCGGTCAGACCTGACTAGTACTTGGATGGGAGACCGCCTGGAAACACCAGATACTATAGGCTTGGGAGAAGGACCCAGCAACCCACTGCCAAAAAACAATCAGCCATTGAAAATCCTATGAATAGCAGAGAAGCACTGACAACGCTGTTTCACCTGTTGTACGTAGGGTCACTATGAGTTGAATGCTGACTTTATGGCACCTAACAATAACAACATACTATAAATTGGATGAGGTTTAGCTTAGTTGGTAGAGTGCTCCTCTGCACTCTGAGGACCAGTGTTTGATCCCCAGCAGCACAAAAACAGGAGAAAGACATGGCAATACACTCCCAAAGCAATCCCAAAACAATCAACCATTGAAAACCCTATGAGGGTCACTATGAGCCAGACCTGATTTAATGGCACTAACGACACACTATAAATTAACTTACACTTCATTAAAATTAACATGTGGAGTCATAAAACATATACTTGTTTTTGTCCATTTATTTTACTCAACAAATAATTATTTTGAAATTCACCCTTGCCATAGTATATATCAACAGCACATCCATTTCTTCTGCTGACTCGTGGTCCATTTGGGATATACCATATTCACCCTGTGATGGACCCTTGGATTATTTCTTGGTTTTGGCTATTACAAATAAAATTGCTGTGAACATTTACAGACAAGTCTTTATGTGAACATATCCTTCTATTTCTCTTAAATAAACACCCCAAGTGGAATGGCTGGATCATAGAGTGGGCACGTGTTTAACTTTGTAAGAAGCCACTTGGTCTTCCAAAGAAGGACCATTTCACATGGTCATTGCTATGACTCTTACAGCACTGGCTAGTCTTGGCTCCCCCTCTAACAGTTGCCCTATGCCATCTGCATCCCTGGGGCTTTCCAGGACAGCTCTGTTCACACTACTGGGAAGGCTACTCCCTCATCTCTTGAGAGAAAACAAAAAACCAATGGGTTCACCTTTTACAGCTAACCAAAGTTGTTACACCCATTGTTCAAAAAAGGAAAGGAGTCATCTTCAAATTAGAGAACAGTTCTAGTTATGGACTTGACACATTTGAAGTGTAGTGTTATTATTTTTTAGTGCCTATAACAGGTGCATTTTCCTCATTTAATGAGAAGATGAGAATAATTTTAATTGACATGTTAATTGAAAGCAAATTCCCCTCATGAAGTTATTTCCAAAGTACTTAGAAATAATTTGACTTTCCATTTGTTTATACGATTAGCTAGTAGCAAACATTAAATTACCTACATTTCTTCCTAGAATAGTACTAATTACAGGTTATTTTCAATGTATTATTCTGTAAGAATTACAGCCAGTTATTACTTCCCATCGATGACACTACTAAAGTAGCTTGAATGGCTGAGTGGTTTGTTTATTTACCTAGGCTATGTATAAATGACATGAATTCTTGTTTTTATAGCCTGAATTAAAATGTCCTTATTATTCACAGAGTATAG
The DNA here is from genome assembly GCA_007922755.1 of Pedetes capensis. Lineage (NCBI taxonomy): Eukaryota > Metazoa > Chordata > Mammalia > Rodentia > Pedetidae > Pedetes > Pedetes capensis. Next base: position 14,048 of record VMDO01012099.1, on the reverse strand, counting down.
TAAGGTTTATAGGTTTTGTAAGTCACTTGATTCTGCAGCCTGGGACCTGACATTCGAAACATATTGTTTGGTGTGCAGGTATCACTTACTGCCTGTTAGAGAGCATACTTCTTGACAATTATAATGTTTTTCTTCTTTTCTTTTTCCTTTTTACTATAACTAGAAATTATGAGGACTAAATGTATTCTGTGTTTTGACATTTTACTTTGAAATGTGAAGTACCGTAATGCAAAGTTCTTCGCCTGCTTTTCTAATGTATATAGATTTTTGTTTAAGAGTTGCAAAGGCTGAGCTAGGTTTATGCCTGTAATCCCAGCTGAGGCAGGAGGATCAGGAGTCTGAGGTCAGAGGCAGCCTGTAAACCTTAGCAAAACCATATCTCAAAATAATAAAAGGGCTGAGGGTTCAGCTCAGTAGTAGAACACTTGCCTAGCATGTGAGAGGCCCAGGGTTCAACCCTTAAGTACTATCAGTTGAAAAAGTAATTGGTGGGCAAAGCCTGCTCTGTGTATTAGCATGCACTCAGAACTTCAAAGAAAAATGTTTGGGTTATAAACAAATTAGGTTGCAAGGGTTGAGGGTGAGGGTACTTGCCTAGTATGTTCAAGGCTCTGGGTTTGATACCTAGTGGTGCAAAACAAAAACAAAACAAAATAAAAAGACTAAGTGAACAATCATAAATATTTTGCTGGCATGGTGGCACGCACCTATAATCCCAGTGATTTGGGAGACACAGGCAGGAGGATCACAAGTTCCAGGCCAGAGGTAGCCTGTGTAATTTAGCAAGAGCCTGTCTCAAGGTAAAAAAAAAAAATGTTTAAAAAGGGCTAGGGGTGTTGCTCAGTGGTAGAGTGCTTGCAAAGTATGAGTAAGGCCTAGGTTCAACCCCAAATGCCACAAAAAAACCCTGAATATATGCCATTAGTATTGGAACTGTGTGAGTGAGTGTGTGTGTGTGTGTGTGTGTGTGCATTTAAACTACCGTTGGATAGTTTGTTGTATTCCAGAAGGGCCTTTTGAACTACTGTTGTTGTTGTTGTTAGGTGCCGTCCAGTCGGTATCCGACTCATAGCGACCCTCATAGGGTTTTCAATGGCTGACTGTTTCGGGATTGCCTTGGGAGTAGATTGCCAGGTCCTTCTCCCATTTTTTTGGTGCTGGGAATAGAACTCGGGACCTCAAAGACTGTAGCGCAGTGCTCTATCAACTGAGCCAAATCTCAGCCCTTTGAACTACTGTAGTTGGATTAAAAGAAACCTCTGCATGTTGCGGATCCTTAAAACCTCATTAAAAAAAATTCCAAGGTACATATCTGAAAACTGGATTTGTTGTGTGTGTGTTAGGTGCCATTAAGTTGAATCTGACTCATAATGACCCTATATACAACAGACAAAACACAACCCGACACTGTACCATGCCCAGCACTATGTCAGTGATTCTCTGGTATTCATAGTGTTTTCCATGGCTGATTGTTTTGGGAGTTGGCTGCCAGATCCTTCTCCTAAGCCTACAGCACCCAGTATTCCTAGGCGGTCTCCCATCCAAGGACTAACCATGCCTGACCCTCCCCAGCTTCCAAGATCAGACAAGATGGGTTCCAGGATGGTATGGCTGAGATGAAAACTGGATCCAGTATTCTAATCATACACCTTTAAAGCTTCGGAAGGTCTCACCGCTGGCAGCCTGTCACCTCCCTCCACCTCTGTCGTCCTTTGCACTCAGTTTAGAGCGCCTCCAGCTCTGGATATGCACCTTGGAATTCTTTTAATGAGGTTTTAAGGATCCACAACATGCAGAGGTTTCTGTTAATCCAACTACTAGTAGTTAGTAGTTAATGTATTAGTTGTTGTTGTTGTTGTTAGGTGCCATTGAGTCGGTATTCGACTCATAGCGACCCTCATAGGGTTTTCAATGGCTGTTTCGGGATTGCCTTGGGAGTGGGTTGCCAGGTCCTTCTCCCATTTTTGCGGTGCTGGGAATTGAACTTGGGACCTCAGAGACTGCAGCGCAGCACTCTACCAACTGAGCTAAATCCCAGCCCTGTGTATTAGTTAGTAGTTAGTTAATGTACTAGTAGTTAATCCAACTAGTTAGTAGTTCAAAAGGCCCTTCTGGAATGCAACAAACTATCCAATGGTAGTTTAAATGCACACACACACACACACACACACACACACACACACAAACACACACACACATACTTCCAATACTAATGGCATATTTTCAGGTTTTTTTGTGGTATTTGGGGGTTGAACCTAGGCCTTGCTCATACTTTGCAAGCACTCTACCACTGAGCGGCACCCCTAGCCCTTTTTAAACATTTTTTTTTTTTATCTTGAGATAGCTTTTTATCTTGAGACAGCTTTTTGCTAAATTACACAGGCTACCTCTGGCCTTGAACTTGTAATTCTCCTGCCTCTGTCTCCCAAGTCACTGGGATTATAGGTGCGTGCCACCATGCCAGCAAAATATTGAGAATTGTTCCTCACACTGGGATCTCATTTAAGTCTCCCCAGCTGAAATTCAACTAGTAAGAAAACTGAGGTGAGGCGTGCCTGCACAAAGACATTATCTTAAGAAATATTGTAAGTGAAAATGTTAAAATAGCCATACTTGGAGTGACCAATGTATGTAACCTTTGAGTTTAACCTTGCTCTCCCCTGTGTCATGCTGTGCTTCTCCAGGAATGTCGCAAAAAGACTACAGACCGTGTTTGCAATCAACATAATGCCCAGAAAGCTTACTTGTAAGAACTCCTTCGGCCATGTTTGATATATGCATCCCAACAGCACCCCTTCCTTATCTGCAAACCTAAACAATGCATCTCCTAAGCCTCCTTGTATTTAGCTCAGTAGAGCACAGTGCTGCAGTCTCTGAGGTCCCGAGTTCAATTCCCTGCACCACAAAAATGGGAGAAGGACCTGGCAATCCACTCTCAATGCAATCCCGAAACAGTCAGCCATTGAAAACCCTATGAGGGTCGCTATGAGTCGGATACCGACTCGATGGCACCTAACAACAACAACAACAAGCCTCCTTGTGGTCTCTACTGAAGAGGAGCTTCGCAGATAAAAATACACAGAAAAGTTCCTGTCTTATCAGCACCCCCTCTCCTGTTCCCAAACCTAAAAATTCTTTCACAGAAGAGGAAATACTTTAAGATAAAGAAGGATGAAAGCACCAGCTCACTGTTTTCTCTTAACACTTTGGATTGAATTGTAAATTACTTCCCTTTTGGAACAATGTAACTTCCAAAGATACAAAATCAAATATGTATACATTGTAAAGGCGTCCAGGCACACCTCTCTCAATCCCAAGCGCTCAGAAAGCATGTACTGAATTGCAGATTGCTTCCTGAACACTGTCCCACACTGGGCCATATACACGATCTTTTTTATGTTGGAGCCCATTGTTGCAGTTACTGTTTCTTCTCATTTTGAGTCACACCTCATCAGCGAATGATGGTCCCAGGGGCCTGACTCCCTTCCTATCAGTGAGATCCACTTACTTTGAGGAAGTAACTCTTCCCCAGCCTTCTTTTGAATGCCTTCCAGCCTGGGAAGTTCATTTTCCTATTACTTCTCTGCTATTCTAGGGTTTTTCAATGGCTAATTATTTCTGGAGGGGGCTTCCTGGTCCTTTCCTCTAGTCTGTCTTAATCTGGAACCTGTCCACTGTGGGGGTCGCCCTGCTGGTATCTGAAATACCAGTAGCATAGCTTTCAGCATCACAGCAACACCCAAACCCCCAGAGCACAGCAAGCCAACAGACACCTGGGGCCTCTCTTACTGACTCGTCCTAAAATTCATTTTTGCAACCAAGCCAGGGACCCAGCTTTGCCTGAGTGGAGGTCTGAAGAAGGGGAGCTCAGACTAAGGAGACAGGAGTGCTGGGCTGCAGCTGGCACCGCCAGTGACAGTAAGGCGTGCTTGGGAAGCCTTGGCATGAGTCCTTTGCTCAGAAGTCGGTCCCCATGCTGCTGTCTGCCACACGGGCCAGCACGGGGCCTCTTTGGAATTTAGGACCCCACCTCTTTGCCTGGCCTTCTGAGCTTTGAGCAGCATCTCTTTCCCCAAAACTTCTTATTCCCCTTGTGTACCACTTAGGCCTACTTGGGTTTTAAAAGGCTTTCAGGTTACCATTATTGTATATGATCTCATGCCAAGCCTGAAAATTGAATGAAGCAATTAATATTCCCATTTTAAAGATAAGAAAACTGAAGCCCAGCAAGGGTCAGGGACTTGCCTAAATTTAGTCTCACAAGGGACAAAAGTCGGACCTCTGGAGTTCTGCCTCTGGTTCCAGGCTTTCAGTGACGTCCTAACCACTAATTGCCTTGTATTCCCAGTTGTCTTCTTGTGGGTATGTCTTTTATCTATGTAAATATCTTATTACACCCCTCCTCTCTCAAGCACACACAGTGGGCTCACTAGCATTCCTTGAAAAGCAGACATCTGGTGGGTGGGTTAATGTATTTTGTACCAGTCTTTTGGGGCTGGGATTTAGCTCAGTTGGTAGAGTGCTGCTCTGCAGTCTCTGAGGTCCCGAGTTTGATTCCCAGCACCACAAAAATGGGAGAAGGACCTGGCAATCCACTCCCAAGGCAATCCCAAAACAGTCTGCCATTGAAAACCCTACCGACTTGAGGGCACCTAACAACAACAACAACAACTTTGTTTATTTACTCAGATGCTACAGGATGAACTTCCTCATTAGTGCCAATAATAGTAATTCCAGGTCCTTTCTTAACAGCTTGTCCAAGTGCTATGATCCGATACAGTATTTGTATATTAAAAGAGAAGTCCCATTGTACCTGGACCTGCCCCTCTACATGAATTGGATGGTTTTGGTTTTTGACCTTGGAAATTCAGTGCTAATTGTTTTAACAAAAGGGGCTTTCCCAAATGCTTTTCCTTGGCTTCCTTGTGCTCCTCGAGCTGCTAGGACTGGTGACATTCCCTACCATCAGTTAGCTACTGGACGTCTACTTTGCCACCAACCTCTGTGTAAATTCAAGTGTCCGTTATGAAATTCAGCATTTTCAATGGAAAAGTAATAGGATTTTAGAGGTAGGAAGAATCTGAGAGGTCGTCTTGAGACCAGTTTCTCCTCAAGTGCTGGGTACCGGGCTCCTGGGTCCAGGGACCCAGGAATAAATGCACAGATAGCAAGTGAGAGCAAAGGAGAGTTTATTAAAGGACAAACACCTTCGCCAGGAGAGAAGGAGGTCCGGACTGAGTAGCTGCAGGAATGAGTCCCCCCAGGTCTTTTTTGCAGCTTCTCTGGGTGAGGTGGCAAGTCTGTCTGGTGACTCCCTTTGAAGCACTGATTCCTTGTCTCCACGCCTCATTTCCCTAATCCTGCTTAAAATTTGCTAACTCCTCTCAATCTCAACAACCCATACCATTTTCAAAGAAGGAAACTGTGGTCTGTGGAGATTGGCCATCTTCACCCACTTCCTCAGCCCAGGCCTGACCCAGCCTCTGGTTATGTCTTTTCACTCCAGTCTCCCAAGGCCGTCTCGTCTCTTCTCGTGTCTTCTCTTCTCTTTTCTTTTCTTTTCTTTCTCTACATATTTATCTAGTGGTCCTTGGGGTTGGACCCAGGACTTCGCACATACTTTGCAAGCGCTCCACCCCTCAGGTGCACCCCAAGTCCATTTTTTATATTTTATTTTAAGTCAGGGTCTTCCTAAGTCACTCAGGCTGCCTTAAACTTGTGATCCTCCTGTCTCTGCCTCCGAAGTCTCCGGGATTACTGGTGTGAGCCACTGTGCAGGCTCTGAGGCCCACTTTCAGTGAACTCTGCCTCCTACTCAATTGGTGTCACTTTTCTTTTTTTAAAGTAAAAGGATGTTTTGCAAAGTTAATTTGAAGGACAGATCTAAACTCATCATTTCAGTTGTTCCAAAATTGGAAGTAGATTCCAATTCTTCTTTGATAAGAAAGTCTTCGTTTTCATTATTTGTTTCTCTTTAAACCCATGTTGTCAGAAAAGTATAGAATTACTTCCTTACCTTTAGACTTCAAAAATACATGCTCAGTGTTGTATTTCTGCCAATTCCGTGGCCTCCTTGGAATGACAGTTTTCTCCCTGTTGCTGTTCTCCCGGCTGTGAACACCTCTCCCTGGCTGTGCTTCTTCCCTTCCAGCACTGGGTGACACACAATCCTCTCCTGTCATTCCTGAGTTCTAGGGGGCTGAGAAGGGAACAGTTAGAGTTCGGTGTCACCTTTCTGCATTCTACTTCCATGTACCAAGCCCACCTTGGGATGTGAGATCTGTGAGGGGTGCCTGGCTTCAAAAAGCTACAAGAGAGATCTCTGTAGGGCTCATCCTGTGAGTGGAAACAGATTTTATCTAGATAGAGTTTTAAGTGGTTATTTTGCTATAGCCTGCAGCTGTGGCACTGTGGCATCGAATCCCATCGGATCTTTGAAGCTAAGCAGGGTCGGGCCTGGTTAGTGCTTGGATGGGAGACTGCCTGGGAACACCAGGTGCTGTAGGCTTGGGAGACAGACCCGGCAACCCACTGCCAAAAATCAATCCACCATTGAAAACCCTATGAATAGCAGAGAAGCACTGACAACAGTGTTTCACCTGTTGTATGTAGGGAAGCCATGAGTCAGATACTGACTCGATGGCACCTAGCAACAACATTTTGTTATAACCCCCCCAAAAAAAAGAAAGAAAGAAAGAAAAGAAAGGAAAGAAAAAAATCACAAAAAGCCCAAGGAAGGCCTAGAAAAAGTAGTGTTTATAGGGTTTAGGAGCAGTCCATGAAATAGTCTAACTTGGGACACTTGGCTTAGTTAGAGTATGAATGAAAGCAAGGAATAGAAAAATGGACACAAGTAAAGGGAGATGTGTTTGAGGTTTTAGGTTCCCTGTGTGATGTGTCTGAGGTTCCCAGTTAAATCTGTTGGACTGACCCATAACTAATTCTGATTAGAGTCAAGATGGTTGTAATAATCACTCTTGTTCTCTTAGCAAGTCTCTCGTCACAGCTAGAAGAGTCTCGCTGTTTCAGAGGCTGCTGGGTTGGTTGGTTGGTTCTGTTTTGTTGGGGTTTGGCTCCTGCTTTCCTTTTAAGAATAATTATTATTTGTCTCGTTGTTATTATTTGCTGTCAAGTTGGGTCTGATTCATAGCGACTTTATACACAACAGAATGAAACACTCCCTGACATGGTGCCATACCCTGCACTACATCAGTGCTTCTCTGCTATTCATAGGGTTTCCAATGGCAGATTGTTTCAGGAGTGGGCTGCCAGGTCCTTCTTCCTGGCCTGTAGCACCTGGTATTCCCAGTCTGTCTTCCATCCAAGAACTAACCAGGCCAACCCTGCTTAGCTTCTGAAATCAGGCGGGATCAGATGCCAGGGTGCTATAGCTACAGACATTATTTGTCTTATATCTTGTTAGATAATCATGTCAAGCATGTTTTATCAATAATCTTTATAACTTATCTTTATCTGTGCTCATTTATGCATGTTGTTGTTAGGTGCCATCGAGTCGGTATCTGATTCATAGTGACCCTATGTACAAAAGGAAAAACACTATTGTCATTGCTTCTCTCCTATTCATAGGGTTTTCAATGGCAGATTGATTTTTTGGGAGCAGATTGCTGGGTCAGTCTCCCAAGCCTACATGTAGTATCTGGTGTTCCCAGGCGGTCTCCCATCGAAGTACTAACCAGGCCTGGCCCTGCTTAGCTTCCGAGGTCTGATGGGATCGGATGCTACAGTGCTACAGCTGTAGGCCATTTATGCATATACTTACCTAATTCTCTCTACCTTTTATTCTTTTACTCTTTTTAAATATTTGTATCATTTTAGATTATTTCTATTTTTACAACATTTAGAATATTTTCTCTGTAAGGTATGTTATTTGTTATTGTTAGGTGCCGTCGAGTCAGTATCCGACTCATAGTGACCTTCACAGGGTTTTCAATGGCAACTGTTACGGGATTGTGTTGGGAGTGGATTGCCAGGTCCTTCTCCCATTTTTGTGGTGCTGGGAATTGAACTCAGGACCTCAGAGACTGCAGTGCAGCGCTCTACCAACTGAGCTAAATCCCAACCCTGTAAGGTATAGGTAATTCAAAAGATGATGGCTCAGATTAGGAAATGCTCAGTGATGGGAATGAATTGAACCTGTGTGTGTTCAGCTCCAGGTTGACATTTTCTTAAAAGTTCTTGTAAACTTATTTTTTAGTTATCTTCAACTGAAAGGAGTTGTTTTAAAGCAGAATTTAGTGGAAGCTGAAGAGGTACTGATTTTCTTCAATCTAGTTTGGTATGCTGTGACATCTAATCCCATTAGATCTCGGAAACTAAGAAGGATCGGGCCTGGTCAGTACTTAGATGGGAGACCACCTGGGAACACTAGGTGCTATAGGCTTGAGAGAAGGAGTCAGCAACCCATTCCCAAAAAAACAATCAGCCATTGAAAACCCTATGAATAGCAGAGAAGCACTGACAATAGCGTTTCATCTGTTGTACGTGGGGTCGCCATGAGTCAGATACCAACTCAACAGCACCTGACAATAACAACAAGAAGTTTGGTACATCAGATTCTCTAATAATTGCCACTTGTATCTGTACATTTTTCTGATACCCCTACATTGCCATACAAATAGAGATGGTATCAAAAATATATGTATACATGTTGCAGTGAAAACTTTCCATTTTGCTATGTTAAGTGTGTGTCATGTTTTTGTTCTGATGTGGTTATTATTCTTGTTAGGTGCCTTCGAGTCAGGTGTGACTCACAGTGACTTTCATAGGTTTTCAATGCCTGATTCTTTCAGGATTGTTTCTGGAGTGGGCTGCCAGGTCCTTCTCCCATTTTTTGCAGTTCTGGGGATCAAACCCAGGGCCTCAGAGACCCCAGAGTGGCACTCTACCAACTAAGCTAAACCCCAGCCCTCTGATATGGTAGTAGAAATGTAATCCAGAACATCATGTACATTGCTACATAATTCAATTCAACTTTGAAAAGTAATGGAAAATGTTGCTTTTAAAAGGTACACATTTTTGGCATTTCCAGTATTTTATATTTATCTGTAATTGAGTGACCTTTTTAGTATATCCATCATCAACAATATTGTGTTCATCTTTTTCTTTCTTCCATTTCCCAATTTCTTTCCCTAGTATTTATGGTTCATTAAAGTGGTTGTGGGATATTAGCATAGTACACCAAAAAAAGCTTCAATTTTTATTGATTACAACAAGCAGCAGTTGCTTGGGTAGCAGTTGATTTCTGCAAATTCATCAACTCAAGAGGGGTTTATTACCCATGTCCTAACAGAAATGATTGGTCCTTCAAAACTCTTCCTTGTAGAAATGTCTTAGTTGTTCATGAGGCTCTTTTGTTTTGTTATATTTTACAAACTATTACATAAAGTTTCTTTTGAGAAAGTATGTGGGTTTGGCTTTTCCAGGTACAGAAGTAGGTAATTTACCTCCAGTGTATGGGGCTGGTTTTCAGGATGCTTGGTAAAGAACAGAGACCTGAGCATCGTCTCTATGGCCTCCCAGCCAAGCCCCTTAACGGTGAATGGTCCGTCCATCAGTGCCTCCTCCACACAGACAAGCTGATGGGGCCATATCATCACCCATCAACAGAGAACACATGTTCCTTCCTGCTCTAGGATCCTCCTGCTCTAGTTTGCCACCTACCTGTTTCCCTCTTTCACCGCTGGGGAGGTCAACTCCGCAGAGAAGTCAGAGCCCCTAGGAAAATGGCTTACCATCATGGAGGTCCTGTGGAGGGCAGGACCCTTTGCCCAGCCCTTCAGATCTGTTTATGTATCTGAAGATGTGAGGACAGGTCTTCTCCTTGGCCAGCCAGCTGTGACCAGGGTCTGTCTCCTCACAGTGAGTTGTACACATGCTAGGAATAAAACAGTAAGTCAGTCATGGCAGTTACTAAACTAATGTAACTGAATTCTCTTTCCTTCTTGTTTGGCCATGTATGGAAAGAACTTTGCTTTCTGAAAAAGTTTACAGGGAATGAGGTAATTTCCTCATAATTCCTAGGATCTCCAGCAATGTTGTAAATTTAAATTTGGAGTATTACAAAAAACATAAAAACAATACGAGAAGAGCTGCTGTGTTATGAAATGCTGGGGTATTTTTAATGTCAAACTCAGCAGCATAATAGCTCTTACCCCATTTCCCTAACCAAAGAGAGAACAACGTTAAACTTATTTCCAAAATAAGATGGGTCTGAACCTCTGGGAGTATGGGATAATGTCTTAAAAAAGAACCTAGAGGCTAATCTACATTCATCTAAAAATAACATGTTTTCAAATAGTTTCAATTTAGTCCCCTATGTTTCTCTTTGTGGCACCAGTAGCTAAAAATTATCCTACTTCTGAAAATTGCAGATAATTTTTTTCTTCACGCAATCTTATATAAATTTTGGTCCCTTTTGACCTGGTCTGACATCTTATTATGGGTAACTTCATCGTAAGTGCTCTGTCCTTTTTGTTTCTACTCTAAAATTGGTTCCACAAGGAGTAAAAGAGCAGACTACTGGAATTTTATTTTTGAACACTTCAGTTATGTAACTGGTGATCTGGTAGAGTTGTTATCCAGCCCGCAGTGACCCTACAGTCTGACCCAAATAGCCCTGAAGATTTCAGTCTAGCAGAACAACCTTAGGCAGCGGTAATTTTAAAACAGTTTGAATCCCTGCCCTCCTGAGGAATAGTGATTTCAATATTAGATTTATTTTTATTGTGTTACGCACAGAAACTCTGAGCAAAGCAGATGTACCATTGTGTTTGTACTAGAAATTCTAGTGTGCTGGAAGCTGCATTAAAGCTCTCTTCTACTGGTAACAGTCACATTGAGAATCAAAATATTAGCGCTGAAGGGACTTGAGAGCAAGAATGGCAAACTCAGGTGCTTCTAGAGGCCGTGAAGGGAATTTGTGGGAGATGTGGGCCAGGTGGGCAGAGCAATGCTGAGCTGCAGGGCATATCTCGGGGATCATGGGGTGCTGCTGTTCCTTGCTGGCTGTCTTAGTGCTATGCCAGAATATCGCTTAAGCATTCTACTGTGTCAAGAGAAGCCAAGACCCAGGTTTTTATGAGAAATATCTCAGCTATTAAATATTGGCAAATGACTTTAATACACATATACATTTTTGTGTCCAACAAATGGATTTGAAGTTCAAAATATGGCTTTAGGCTATCATTTTCCCCTCCTTGTATTTGACTTAATATCTTCATGTTATGGATGAGAAAACTGGGACCCATGGAGGTAAAATGACTTATCTGAAGTGAGGGTGAGGTGGGGCAAGGTGGGGCAAGATGGGGACAGTTTGCTGAGAGGTCTTCTGAGATTCTAGAAGTGAGAGATCACCTGGAGGAGAACCCAGACAGGAGTGTTATTCTTATTTGTGGACACCAGGGTCATTTCTCTCTCCCCCTCTCTTCAATGCTTTAAAAAAATTCGGAATAATAACATCAACAGGTAAAGAACAAGAGATATTACACATCTCAGTCTATTTCATTTACTTTTTACAGACATCCCATTACTGTTGGGCCCCATGTTCGGGTGCCAACTCCATGTGGGGCACGTGCCTCCTAGTCCAGCCTGGAGGTCCGGACGGGCTGCGCTGCTGTGCACACAGATACTAAACACAATTCACTCGGGACCCTCAGGTGAGGGGTGCAGACTCCTGTGGCTCTCGGGACCCTGGAGGAGATGGGAGAAAGGAAAAGTCTCAGGCGCTTTTGCCTTCCAGGGGCAAACACCTGTGTTGGTCGTCTCAGTGGTCATGAGGAGACAGCTGTTGCATCGTCAGTGATCAGACAGAGAGCAGGCTCTTTTCCTTGTTGAGGATTGCGACGGGAGAGCATTCTCTCCTCACCAAAGGTCCGGGGCAGAGCAGCGGGAGAGGTGCTTCCTCATCGGTGGTCCGGGCAGGAACAGGCGAGAAGGCGCAGAAAGGGGTGCCAAAAAGCCTAAAAGGGCCTAAAAAGCTGTGCCAAAAGGGTCGAGCTGCTGCAGCGCAGCTCTTTATGCAGCTCGCCCATGGAATAGCCTGAGCCAATCAGCTTTCAGTCCAATTGTCCAATCAGGAAGGGTTTTGTACAAACGTGCAACCAAGTTACTTTCATTTTCCCTAGATTTCTAACTTACAAACCAGATATTCAATTGCCATTTTCCCAGTTTGGGAGCTTTTGCCAATTTCCTCCCAATTTTCCCTACACATTACTTAGCACTTTCTTTTCCCTTTCATCTTCAAAGCAGTTCAAAAATTGATTTGTTATTTGGATTCAGGGAAATGTGTCGCGATTTATTTTTCATTATTTATGAATAATGAAAAGCGAAGAACTCTTTAAGAACAGATTTTAAATGTAAACACGTGCACGTTGCGGGCTGTGTGTGGCCTCAGTTCTTCCACCTGCTGGAAACTCATCTGAGGCCGTTTTACTCCAAGAACTGGTTGTTGTTGTTGTTGTTGTTGTTGTTGTTGTTGTTGTTCTGTGCTGTCGAGTAGGTATCCAACTCATAGCGACCGTCATACGGTTTTCAATGGCTGACTGTTTCGGGATTGCCTTGGGAGTGGATTGCCAGGCCCTTCTCCCATTTTTACAGTGCTGTGAATTGAACTCAGGACCTCAGAGACTACAGCGCAGCGCTCTACCAACTGAGCTAAATCCCAGCCCCCCAAGGACTGGTAGTGTTAGCAAATTCTGATAAAATGTCTTGTTACACAGGATCTGATGAAACTCCAATATTGCTGAATTGTACTGAGATTTTATTTTATGCAGCTGTTACTATGCAATATGGGAGAGGACCTATTGAAAGTATAGTAGTTTGGAATTTTTTTCCTTACTGGAGCTACTGCCTTTAAGTACAAAGTCAACACAAATAAACAAATTGGACAGTTTGGGGTGTTTATTCACTGTTCCTTTAAATATATGTTGTTGTTAGGTGCCATCGAGTCATATCCGACTCATAGCAACCCTTGTGGTTTTCAATGGCTGATTGTTTTCAGGATTGTCTCTGGAGTGGGTTGCCATGTCCTTCTCCCATTTTTGCGGTGCTGGGAATTGAACCCGGGGCCTCAGAGACTGTAGAGCAGTACTCTACCAACTGAGATAAATCCCAGCCCTTTTAAAAATATAGAAAATTTTATTCATATTAGCTTTTTAAAAAGTTTTTTTTTTTTATTTTGGAGTGATTTTAGACTTACAGAAAAGTTACCAAGATAGGACAGAAAGTTCCTGAATGCCCTTCCCCAGCTTCTCCTGATGTTACCTCTTATGTAACTAAGGTGGATTTGTCAAAACCAAGGAGTGAACACTGGCACTGCGCTATGACCTAAACTACACACTTAGTGATTAATAATGGCTTTTTAAACTTAAAAAATTGTATTAAAACTAGTCAACAAAACTAATAAATAATGTATCCTTGTAGGCTGTGTCTTGAGGAGGTAGGGGAAAGTGAGGGGCAATCTACATTACCTCCCCACAAAGTCATCCTGAGATGAAATCTGTGTAGAGCTGTGCTGTGGTATTTGTTTTGTAAATGCATTTTGAAAAGGAGTCTCCGGGCCCCTCTTCCAGCCAGGCTGTGTTACCTAAGCCCCTTCCATAGGGAGCTCTGCAGCTGCCTCTGTGGAGGGGTGGAGCCAGGCATGGTGGTGAGGCCTGTAGTGCAGCCACTGGGAAGGTCCACATGGGAGGGTTGTTTGAGACCCAGAGTCTGAGATCAGCCTTCAGCAACAGGAAAACTCATGGCAAAAAAACACACACGTCAGGCATGGTGGCACACACCTGTGACACTTGGGAAGCTTGCAACGGGAGGATCACAAGGGCAAGAGCAGCTGGGCTGTGTAGTAAGGTATTATCTCAAAAACACCCAACAACACAACCATGCCTCGATGGTGCATGCCTGTCATCCCAGCACTCAGGAGGCTGAGACAGGAGGATCATGAGCTCAAGGCCAGTCTAGGCTACATAGTGAGTTTGAGGCCAGCCTGGCTACATAGTGAAACCTTGTCTCAAAAACAAAAGCAAACAAAC
>VMDO01012098.1:0-63644 GCA_007922755.1 Pedetes capensis | reverse complement strand
AAAAAATATTGGCATTTAAGTAGGTGAACAGAACTTAAGCAAATAAAAAGTGCCAAACAAAATTTGGGAATAGTTTATATATTCTACAAATGATCTACAGTTTGTACTATTTTCCAAAATATGTCAGTTAGAATATATCTTTTTAGACATGTAGATTTTAAGATAACATTGACTGCTTTAAAAAGTATATTACAAACCTCAAAAAATAAGTTATATCTGTTAGAAAGATATTCTTCTAATCTCTTATCTTAATATTCAGTGCTATGAGTAAAAAGTAAAGAAAAATACAATGAATATACACTGTTCTTTAGAAAGACAAGGTTATGAAACAGAATTTCTGAAGAAATGTACATCTCATTCATTTGCTAGTGGGATTGCAGAACAATATGGCCACTTTGGAAGAGAGTTTTGTGTGATTTCTTCAAAAATGAAACATATCCTTATTATATAACCCAGTAATTACACTCCTTGGTATTGACCTAAAGGAGATGAAAACTTACATCTGCACAAAAACCTTTGTACAGGTGTATAGTAGCTTTATCAATAACCACCAAGACTTGGAAGCAACCAAGATGTCCTTTAGTAGGTGAATGTTTAAGAAACTGTGGTACATCAGACAATGAGATATTATTCAGTGCTAAAAAGAAATGAATTATAAAGTCACAAAAGACATGAAGGAAATATAGGTTCATCAACTATTACCTGGGTAGAAGATATTGATAGTGGAGGAGGCTATACATATGTGGAGGCAGAGGATATATGGGAAACCTCTGTACTTTCTGTAATTTTGCTAATGAACCCCAAACTGCATAAAAATAAATAAATAAATAAATAAATAAGAAGAAAAGTGCTCTTCATCCATAACACTCACTGCTTTTTTTTTTTATGACAATAGGCATGAAAAATGAAAAACTGGGTAAGATCTGAAAATTACTGCCAATCAACTGAAAAAAAAAGGATACTTTCAGCCAAGATTATTTCCAGTACTGGTGTATTTGGAAGGTGGAAGTAAAGAAATTCTTTACTACTATCTATGTATGAGGGATTGGGATTTAGCTCAGTTGGTAGAACTCCACTCTGCAGTCTCTGAGATCCCGGGTTCTATTCCCAGCACTGCAAAAATGGGAGAAGGACATGGCAATCCACTCTCAAGGCAATCCCCAAACAATCAGCCATTGAAAATCCCGACAGGATGGCAATTAACAATAACAACAACATCTATGCATGTGGCTTACTGGTTGGTCAGTTCGATTGATTCCAATCAGGAAGAGCAGCTCTGCTACAAAGAGGCTGATGCAGAGGTTCTTGTGGATGGTGTTGCGGTCACTCTGGAGCCCACGGAAAAAGCAAAATGTGAAGATGCAAATCAGGAGACAAACAAGGGACAGCAAAATTCCAACCCACGTGATCACATCCAGAAGAAGATCATGGACTGCATCACTGTGCTGGAAACACAACAAAAAGACCGTGAGTTGCAATCATGCCTAAATAATGAAAAAAATTTTATAATAGACTTGATTTGGGAAGCATGATTTTAATAACATACTAAATACCCTCCACACCCACACTGAATAAAATAAATTAACAACTTGGGTTTTTATTCCATAGAAAAGGCATTTTATCTTGTCATCTGAGGCATGAATCAGTTGGATATTCAGGGATGAGAATAGAATTTGCTGCTTTCTTGACATATGCATTTTCAGGATATAAATGATTGAAGTAGAGCCACTTAATTGTGGCCAAACATTTCCAGAAAAAAATCTCTTGTGGTTTGTTGTTGTTGTTTTGTTGTTTGCTGTTTTTTGTGTGTGGTGGTTTTTTCCATTCACATTACTTTTATAGACTAATAATCAACTGATGGTGGGGATCCTTCTATTTAAAAATTAAGCTATACACTTAAAGAAGCTGTGTCTCAACTGATATGTGAATCTCCAAGAGAGTTTTTGTATAAAAATACAACTTCTTTGTAAGAATCCTTTATCAGAATTTTCCAGTTGAGTTCATAAAAGTATGCATTCTTTGTAAAAAATCTCTAGTTAATTCTCGTCAACAGCCATGTATGTGTACCATTTATTTACTGGGAAGATCTAAAAGAATGAGGATGGTCACTGAATTTATATTCATATTGAATGGCTTAAGGAGATCACAAAATCTGATCCTTAATGGGTTTTAAATGAACAGAGGCTGTTGTATGTAGATGGAAAATAAATATTCAGAGATTATTTCATGAAACTGCCTTGTGGGGCTCTATTAAAATAGTCTTGTGACCTCCATATTTGCCATATTCCTTGGTCAGTCCTTTATTTCATTTCTGTCTTTCTTCTAAGATTCAAAATTCTATGTTTGTCCTATGGTAATTTGTCACCATCTAAAATCATTTCTTTGTAGCTTTAGGATTAATAGTGACCTAACACCTCAGAGTGCCACCATGGAGGAGCAGAGCTGATAAACTGTCTATGATTATCAATTACTCTTTTCTTTCTTCTTTTCTTACAAAGCTCTGAACACCTAATTTGTACCAATAAAAGAATGGATAAATAAACTAATTTATGTTATTCTAAAGAGTAGTACCAACTTATTGTACTAAATTTAGTTACAAACATGAAAAATACTCAAAAACCTATTTTTTAAACAAACATCAAAAGTATCTACACATTGTTGTTGTTGTTAGGTGCCATCAAGTCGGTATCCAACTCATAGTGACCCTCTGTACAACAGGGGAAACACTATTGTCAGTGCTTCTCTGCTGTTCATAGGGTTTTCAATGGCAGATTGATTTTTGGGAGGGGGTTGCCAGGTCCTTCTCCGAAGCCTACAGCACCTAGTGTTTGCAGGCGGTCTCCCATCCAGGTACTAACCAGGCCCGACCCTGCTTAGCTTCCGAGATCTGACGGGATTGGATGCCACAGGGCTACAGCTGCAGGCATCTACACATTATGATATCTTTTATGGAAAAAATTAAGAAATATAGATCAATGACTGATTTTTATGGACAGACGCAAAATGAATAAAGGTATTAACAAGTGCATGAAAAAACTGTAAGTGGCCACCAAACATATGTGTTTCTCGTTGATACCTGTTTCAGAATCTGTGTAGAGTGTATACATTTTTTGTTTTAAGATGGCAGTAACCATATTATTTTCTACATTGTTAGCCCATCTTAAAATATATATATATATGTATTCAAGTTTTCTATTTCTATTTGTTTTATTCTTCAAGCTTCATACTATAAAAGATTATTCTGATTGTGGAAATTCTTAGAAGTGAACCACCATGCCATAATTTGAATCATAACGCATCTCATACTGCCAGATACGAATTTCATAGATATTATTCCATGAATATCTCCCCTAGAACTGTCTGTGAAATAGTTCTGAAATGTACCTGCAAAACTCTTAATTATATTTCCAATCATGACAAAGAACTACATGAAATTTTGTTTTAACACCTTTGTTCTCCAAGTGATACTACTAAAGTGGTGTTGGATGTCTAGTAGTTTAAATTTTACTTTTATTATTTGAGAGTGGAGAGTGGTTAGTGTTACCCGGTGTCCTCAGAAAGTTACTTGTTCTTTTCTTTGACTCAGAGAAAAGATGCTGTGCTTGAGTATCAAGAACAAACGTTCAGCACAGCAGTCCTCCATAATGGGAAAATGGCAGGGAAATGGGAAAATACCTTCTTAAATGTATCCTAAAGATCTAAAACACACACACACACACACACACACACACACACGCGCGCGCCCCCACACACACCTGAAAGGAAGGAAAGAGAAAGAAAGAAAGGAAGGAAGGAAGGAAGGAAGGAAGGAAGGAGAGAAGGAAGGAAGGAGGGAAGGGGAGAAGAAAGAGAGAAAGACAGACCCAAAACACCACCTTTTTTTGGGGGGGGGTAGTTGTGTTTTTAGAAATGCATTTACTTATTGCCTTAGTAGGCCCTTCAAAAACCTCATTCAGAGTTATTGAGAGACGAATACCAGATTTTTCAAAATGTCAGAAGCAAAAGTACATAATACTCAAAAAACAGAACAGAAAAAGCCTAGTTATTAATTTGCCTTTTAGTTATGACAGTTTAGCTTGCAAAACATCAACACCAACCATCTACATATGTATAATAATGGGATAAAAGCACATATCTGATATAACTCAAAACTTAAATTTTATCAGTAAGATGAAAGAAAAAGAACAATGGATATTAAATGTTAATAAGAGATGCAAGTTTAAAGAGCCTTATTTAAAATCTGCCATAACAGAATTTCTGGGAAGTCATTCTTTAATAAAATCAGACTCCCTTAAAAAGACCAGTCAATTAAATAAAACCCCTAGGAATAGTTGTAAAAATGTGATAATCAAACAAGAATTCCTATTCCAGACACTCTGGAAAGAGGACCTCAAAACTGTTTTAAAAAGTGGCAAGAACGATTGGACAAGTGTATTCAATGCTAGGGGGAATATTTTCAGGTGGATTAAGAACAATGTGTCCTTTATTTTAATAATTTTTAAAATTATACTTTAACTATATTGTTTGATCAAACCTTGTAGCTTTGGCACCCATCCAATCTCAACTTGGATATTTAAAAATGTATCAAATATTACATGTCCCAAACTGATCTTATCTTGTGCTGTTCTTTTCCCCAAGCCTCAAATCTACTTTTACCTGTTTTCCCATCTCAGAAAATGGGAACTTGATTCATTGAGGTATTCTGCCCAAAAAGTTGGAAGTCATACTGATTCCTCTGCTTCTTTCATGAAATATTTAATCCATAGGATTCATCACATTGACTGCACTGATTTAGTGAGAGCCACTTGATTTTCTTAATAGCCTCCTATTTGATCTCCTGATCTTGACCATAATCCCCTTTCTTGTGTATTCAGTAGAACAGAGAGATTTGTGTGTGTATATAAAACAGGGTCTTGCTATGCATATGTGTGGCTGTACATTTATGTGTGTCGGGGCAGGGGTTTAGATCAGTTGATAGAGTTCTTGCTCTGCACACTCTGAGGCATTATGTTCGATCCCCAGCATAACAAAAAATTAATAAAATAAATAGCATGTGTGAAGGACTGGGCAGCCCACTCTCGAAACAATGAGCCATTGAAAACTTTATGAATAGGGTTTCATAAATTATGTAAATTGATGTAAGTGTAACCAAAGCCGATGTAATAGGTACTCAATGGGAACAGCAAAACCCTTAATACTCTGCAACCCCTAACACTTATTAACATAAAAGACTGTGAACATATTCCCAAATATGAAAATTGCTTTATGCCAAGATTCATAAAGAGTTGTTTGGAATTATATCTGAAAAACAAAAAACTATGAATAGCAGAAAAGCACTGACATCGTGTCGGGCATGGCAAAATGTGCAGGAGTGTTTTGTTCTATTGTTCGTAGGGTTGCTATGCGTCAGACCCGACTGGAGGACACCTAACAACAACATGTATATGTCTATGCATATATACATGTGTATATATGTCAAATGTCACTCTTCTGATCAAAGTCTACAGTGGCCTCCATCTGAATAAAAATAAAATCCTAAATCCTTGCATACTCCTACACAGGCCTGTAAGATCTGTACCTTTGTGGTTTCTTATTCTCCCACTCATTCAGTCAGTTTTACCTTTATTACACTGTTCTGATATTTTAAAGTCAGGGACATTCCAGCCTAAAGGTCTTTGAATTTGTTGTTTCCTTGGCCTGGAATTCTCTTCCAAAAGATATTTTTGCACTGCTTACTTATCATTCTTTAGTCTCTCATTTGAATGTCACTTTCTCATAAAGGTTTTTATTTTAGTTACCCCATCTAAAATTACAAATACGTTTTCTCTATTCTTTATTGCTTTTCCTGCATGTTCTTTTTTTGCACCTACCTAAACTATATAATTTATCAATTTTTCTTGTTTATTTTCTGTGTCCCCACTAGAAAGTAAGTATCAAGAGAATAAGTTGTCTTGTCTATATCTGTTTTGGTTAATAACTCCCAACTCCTGAAAAATGTATAGTATTGGTTATTGTTGTTAGGTGCCACAGAGTCAGATACAACTCTTAGAGACGTTCATAGGGTTTTCAATGGCAGATTGTTTCTTGGGATTATATTGGAAGTCGGTTGCCAGGTCCTTCTTCCATTTTTTTTTTTTTTCAGTGCTGAAGATTGAACTCAGGGCCTCGGTGAGCGCAGAGCAACACTCTACTAACTGAGCTAAATCCCAGCTCCATAGTATTGGTGAATTCACAATTAATGTGTCGATTGAAGAAATGAATCCCTCTGTTCTTTCCTTCATTCTTTCCTTCCTTCTTTCCTGCCTTCCTTCCATTCTCCCTTACTGCTTTCCTGACAAGGTCTCCCTATGTAGCCCAGGTGGCCTCCAACTCAAGATACTCCCACCTCAGCTTCCAGAGTGCTGGGATTACTGGAATGCCCCACCACACCAAGCTGGAATTCCTCTTTAATTATCCCCCTCTTCTGTAACGGATTTGGATTACAAACCAACTGGGGTACTATACTGCCTACTTCCCAGTTCTTATGGACCTGTCATTTTTAAATTATGTGCTCAACACTTGTAAGAGCATCTGTAGTCCCACTACTTGGGAGGGTGAGCAGGAGAATGGTTTTGCCCCAAGAGTTTGAGGTCAGCTTGGGCAATACAGCAAGAGCTCATCTCAAAATAAATAAATTA
Organism: Pedetes capensis; assembly: GCA_007922755.1. Taxonomy (NCBI): domain Eukaryota; kingdom Metazoa; phylum Chordata; class Mammalia; order Rodentia; family Pedetidae; genus Pedetes; species Pedetes capensis. The sequence continues at coordinate 56,967 of VMDO01012098.1, read as the reverse complement.
AAAAATGAAATAAAATTTTGAATAAAAAATAAAGAAAATGAGAGCTGACGTATGACAAAGTTTTTGTACCAAAATCCTAAGATACCCTAAAACGTTGAATGTCAAATCAATATAAAAATGGGGGCAAAAGTATAGAGGTAAAAAGAATTTTTAAATAGCTTACACAGTATAAACTTTTAAATTTAACCTTGTCACTTCAATTGAATTATTGTTACATTGAACTAACTAGAGATGTTCCTGGATTTATAATGAGGTTACATCTGATAAACCCATCTGAAGTTGAAAATATTTCAATTTGAAATGCATATAATACACCTATCGTACCAAATATAGTTTAGTAACAATACATTGCAGTTCATCCATTATTTATCTGTTGATGATGTGCCTGAGTAAATGCTGTGGCTTGCTGCCACTGCCCAATACGATGAGAAAAAATTTTTTTTCTCATGTAGTTGTTGTTGTTGTTGTTAGGTGCTGTCAAGTCGGTATTCGACTCATAGCGACCCTCTGTACAACAGGGGAAACACAATTGTCAGTGCTTCTCTGCTGTTCATAGGGTTTTCAATGGCAGATTGATTTTTGGGAGGGGGTTGCCAGGTCCTTTTCCCAAGCCTACAGCTTCTGGTGTTCCCAGGCGGTCTCCCATCCAGGTACTAACCAGGCCCAAACCTGCTTAGCTTCTGAGGTCTGACGGGATCAGATGCCACAGGGCTACAGCTGCAGGCTTTCATGTAGTACTGAGGGTTAAACCCAGGGCCTTCAGCATGCTAGGCAAGTGCTCTACTGAGTCGCACCAAAAGTCTTTTTTTTATTTTGTAACAGGGTCTTCCTAATTATACAGGCACCCTTTGCCCTTCAAATGTTGATCAGAATTCTAAATTCAAAGTATAGTTTCTAAAGACTGCTTATTGCTTTTGGGCCATCCTAAAGTTGAAAAATTATAATTAGAACTATCATAAGTTGGGAATCATCATTTTTCACTACTTTTAGTACCAGACACTTCATCCAAATAGGAATAAAATAATGGTGGATACAAGACATTGTGATAAATGATTAATATATATGAAAATGAGAAAGACAATATTTCCATTCTATTTTCTTTTCTAACCAGAATGTACTCTTGGTTTTCATGTCTCACTTAATTTTTAAACTTTTTAAATTTTAAATTTTTTTTATTTTTTGCTGTACTGGAGGATAGAACCCAGGGCCTTGTACATACTTTGCAAGTGCTGTACCACTGAGCAGCACCACCAGTCCATTTTTTCATTTTTTTATCTTGAAAGAGGGTCTCACTAAGTTATGCAAGCTGCCTCCAGCCTAGAACCTATGATCTTCCTGCCTCTGCTTCCCAGTCACTGGGATTATAGATATAAGCCAATACACCCAGTATGTAATCTTCATTTAAATAATGACAAATCTATATGAGTGATATCTGGAAAATCAGAAAAATAATAATAAGTATTAATGTTATGTTAACTAAAACACCAATCGTTATTCCAACTAGTTAATAAATTACCTAATTTTGCTTAATAACATTTCCAATTTAGTTTATATTATCACTAATATTTGTGCTACTGGTATATTAAAACAACAAAATGCTCCTCTTATAGCATCAGAAAGGAGGCATATTTCTATTTTAGAATTTGAATTTTATTTTCATTGTTATTCATGAGTTTAAAATAATAAACAAGTGACAAAAAATCACCTGTATATTCTTCCTTAACTTATGATGAAAAGACAAACTAAATATCACAAAAAGATTATCATTTAAAACTTTTTCCCAGGACCTGTACCATAAACCAGTATAAATAGTCACAAAGTATGTTTGGAAAGCTTATAAAACATAAAAATAAACTAAAAATTAAAAAAATTAAAATAAAAACTTTAAAGAAATCTTCTTAAGAGAAGATGGGGAGATGTGAAAACATCTCAGAGGACAATAGTAGAAAGATTCACCAGAACATAGTTGCAGGAAGTTCAGTGATTCTATCCTCTTAAGAAAGAAAAGTTTTATAAAAACAATATTTGTTTTCAGCCTTCTATGAAGTTTCTATTTATGTTTGAAAGGACAAATATTTTGTCAGTACTAAAGAAAAGTTCGGATTTTCTTTTTATTTTTATCTTAATCTGCTTTTTCTTATCACTTGTAACTTGTTGTGCAGACTGCTTATATACCATGAAAAGGTGAATGATGGGAAGAAAAGATAGCTTAAAAATTACATCTTGTGAAAGCTACTTTGACCGTATAAAACTCAAATACACCAATGTATATGTACATTTAATGAAACTATGGCCAAACTCATGGAATAGGGTAATATGATTTTTGTTTCATGATTTTAAAATAACTAATCTGAGTACAATAAGAGCAAATTAGCAAACGAGAGCAAAAAATAGATTTTAACTGAGTAAGCATTTCTAGATGAGACACAAGCTATGTGAATTAACTTTAAACCCTTCTTCATTAAAAAAAAATAATTTTAGAAAGCTGTATTTTCCAGACACTACCTGAACAAGCACTCTATAATTATCACAAACGGTAGGATAGTAATTATCAAGCAATGTTTTACTTTCTGTATAATAATGCATTATTTTAATGTCAAGCCACATTTCTCAGAGCATGATAATAAGATTTTTAAGTTCCTTCTTAAATCTACCTTGTTCTGAAATATTTGTAATATTACTAATATGAGAGGTTTTTATGCAAACGTATGGACATTTGCTTTAGTACTAATGTATCATGTGAGCATAACATATTGCTTTGAACTGTCCACTTCACTGAAGCCAGTAGGATCCCAAAAAGCCTATTTTCTGATAAATGTGGCAAAAACTCTGTGAAATAAGTTCCCAGCATTTCTCTAAATCTTCAGAACCAGGTCACCAGACACAAAGGTAACTGCACAAGCTCCCGGGAAAGTAAAAGATTCAATGGTCTGGAGAAATTAAGATTTCCTTTGCAGAACAAGATAAAAGTCACAGTTGAGTAGCCCAGTAAAAAGAACAAGATGACTCTTATTCTTACTCTTTTTTTTTAACAGTAAATGAGCCAAAACAACTTACCAACAGTTTTTAAATTTGTGTCAAGTGAAAACCAGTCTAAATAAAAGACAAATATTAGCAAGTAAAGTCTAGAAAAAAAATTCAGATGCAATAGTTCTTTGGATTGAATAGATTTTATTTCAAAAAATCTCTTCATTTTCAAGAAGTAATATAACACCCTCCAAAGTATTTGAGATTTTCTTGCTGTGAATTAATTTTTTTTTTTGTAGGGGGAGCTGAGGGTATAGCTCAGTAGTAGGACATTTACTTAGCACCTGCAAGGCCCTACTCAATCCACAGGAGTGAAAAGAAAAAAAGTTCACCATATTTGGTGAACCAAATCTACACAACAAAAGAAAGAAAAAAGGAAATTTAAAAAAAAAGGTGAGACCTAAGTACTTTACAACAGCTGAGAGTTAATGATCAAGCAGTAGATAAGGAAAACATTTTAGAAGTACCTGGGGTATGGGTAAAGGCATGGAATGAAGAGAAAATTTTTTCCTTAGTGTTTCTAAGTTAAATAAAATGATTAATAATAAGAGTAAACAGATAACTTTCAAAATGGGGTTGGGGTTTAACTCAGTTGGTAGAGAGCTGCTCTGTGTGCTCTGAGGCATTGGGTGCAATCCCCAGAATTGCTAAAACAGAAGAAGGACCTGGCAGCCCCCTCTTGAAACAATTCCGAAACAATTAGCCATTGAAAACCCTATGAATAGCAGGCAATCACTGACATAGTGCCAGGCATGACAGAGTTTTGACAAGTGTTTTGTTTTGTTGTACATAGGGTCGCTATGAGCTGAACTCAATTTGAGGGCACCTAACAACAATTTTTCAAAATGTCTGATTTTATTAGAAGCACTTTTTTATTTTATTAGGGTTCTCACTTTGATTTTTCAAAACACTGATGTGATACTCAGTATCTCCATTTTACAGAGGCAGAAACTGTAGCACAATAAATAAGTAATTCACTGCAACTAGTATGCAGTAGAAATAGGATTAGCAGTAGGGTGACAGATTGCCCAGGCTTGCTCAATACTGTCCTAGTTTACCAGTAAATTTATGCACTCTGATGAGGCCCTCTTCAAGATATGAAAAGCTCTAGATTTCAGAGATGAGTTCAGAAGGTTGAAAAATATAAAATTCATACGATAGTCTAGAAAATAGAGGGTCAACACTATTTTTAGTGTTGAAGGGATGAAGCATTGATTCTTTACTTTCTTAAGTGGTTCATGTTGGTTTTGTCTCTGACTATTGATGTAGGTAATCATGACTTGTCATTTTGAAAGCTGGATCATGCATTGTTGCACCATTCGGGGTGATATGATATATAAGCATGCAAATTAAGTGTGTTATAATCCTGAGTTTCTCTTTGACTCTGTGGGAATTGTTGAGCTTTATATCAAAATTGTGGCACTTTAGTTTTGTATTATAAGCATTGGACCTGTGTTTTATAATAGTTCAATGATGAAAATGAATAACCATATTACCAAAGCTCACATGATAGTACTGAAAAAGAAGGCTAAATAGCTTTGTTGCTTTAAAGCTACATGGAAGGACACAAGAAACTAGATAAGGGAGAAAACCATATCTGAGCATATTGTACAATATGCAAAATGAATTTAGGACTAGGCATGGGAGAAAAGGTTATGTTACAGGAATATACCTATAGAAACTAAATCTCACAGATCTAAGATGAAACAGGCAATTTTTTGTAAATCAATCAAAGAAATTTTATCTACCCATGAAAGACATCAGTTCTCTGTTGAAAACAGAGAATTAGCTGGCTTTGTTATAGGAATAAGTAATCCTTGTTTAGATCCTTGATTTCTCAACACATATGAGTACAGTTACTTCTGATTCAGAGGATGCAACTGAAATATCGTGGGGGTTAAAAAAAGGTAGGAGTTGCTGTGATAACTAAATGTTGGCTTTTATAGCGTATAGCCCATTTTTTCCAATGTTATGTATAGTATCTATAACATATCAAATGATATGTTGAATCATAGAAGAAAAGTAATGTTTCCTCTAGCTTTTAGGTACCTTGACATGAAAAAAGTGGAGTTTCAAATCATCATTTTGATTTCTATGAAGTTTTTTTTTTTTTTTTTTTTTTTTTTGCAGTACTGGGGGTGAACTCAGAGCCTCAAATTTGCATGCTCTGCAAGTGCTGAACCACTGAGCTTCAGCCCATTTTTTTACTTTTTGAGACAGGGTCTCGCTAAATTACACAGACCGCCTCTGTTCTCGAATTTGTGATCCTCCTGCCTCCGCCTCCTGAGCTGCTGGAATTATAGACATGCGCCACTCCTCCCGGCTTCTATGAAGATTTTAATGAAACTTTAGAAAACATAAGACAGCATCGTTCACAAATATAATGTAGATTTTACTCATCTATCTGCACGTTTTACAACGTGAAAGGTAAATTTTAGAAAATTTGATCCAGCCTATGAACCTCTTAACAAAAAAAAGAAAAAAAAGAAAGGAAAAAGAAAAGGTTCTTAATAACTGTTCTGCACAGTTTTATCCAATAACAATAAAAACTAATGAGATTTGTTTATTTGTGACACTAAAGTTTCATAATGAAATGTTTTGGTCATTTATTGATTTTCTCAAAATGTGCAGAAACACTTAATGAGCTTTTTGACATTCAAGAAATGGAAAGTATAGTCTCCTGAGACATATGTCTACAAGATGGCTATCAGTATGTCTGGATATAAAAAAGGTGTAAGATATCAGCTTTCTGCAAAATTATATCTTCAAAGTGTGAGGCAAAATTCATGTCTCTCAAACTGGACACAGTGGTGCATATCTGTAATCCCAGTGACTCAGGATTGAGAAGCAGGAGGATAGCAATTTTAAGGTCAGAGACAGCCTGCACAACATAGCAAGACCCTGCCTCAAAAAAAAAAAAAAAATAAAATAAATAAAATAAAATAAAACCTAAACATGGGTTTCAGGTTGTGGCACTATGACAGAGCACACACAAAGTATGTGTAAGGGCCAGGGCTCAACCTCCAAGTACCCCAACAAAATAGTCTGTAATTTGAAGTACATAACAGATGAGAATGGAGAAAAGGTTATAGTGAATCACATATTTTATGTGATATTTCTCCAAAATAGTTTGGTGATCTCTAAAGAACAAGGGAGACAGGAAAAGAATTTATGCTTTTGAATTATGGTGCTGGAGACATCTATTGAATATACAATGGACTGCCAAAATAACCAGGATATCTGTCCTAGAAGTGCAACCAAAGTGCTCCTTGGAAGCAAGGATGGCTAGACTTAGTCTTACATTATTTTGGACATGTAGTCAGGAAAGACCAATCCCCAGAGAAAGACATCATGTTTGGGAGAGTTGCAGGTCAACGAAAAAAAAGGAAAACCCTCCACCAGATGGATTGACACAGTGTCTGCAACAATCGGCTTAAACATAAACAAGATTGTGTGCCTGGCACAGAATCGGCAAGTGTTTCGATCTGCTGTATATAGGGTTGCTATGAGTCGGATTCGGCTTGACAGCACCTAACAACAACAACAACAACAAAGAAATTAGATGCTGTTGTTATTGTTATTTGGGGTCAAGTTGGGTCTGACTTACAGCGCCCATATGTAGAACATAGTTTTCAGTGGCTGATTGCCTCGGGGTTGTTTTTCTTTTACAGGAATGGGCTGCCAAGTCCTTCTCATGGAACCTAGACAATGATGAACTGACTCATCCTGAGTTGCTTGAAATTCTGTGTTAGTTAGGATAAAAATGCACACAGTAAAAAAAAAAAAAAAAAGACTCATTTTTACAATTTAAGACTTTTGTTTAAAATGTGACTAGAAAAGGGAAATTAAGTTAAATAAGAATTCCCTAGTTCTTTGTTAGAACTAGAATGTGCAACTGAGCTAAACCTCAATCATGCACATTTGATGTAACACACAATTAAGTAGCAATTATGTATGCAATTTTACTGTTTTTGGTTTCTTATGCTTTTATTTCTTCCTTTCTTTTTTGTAATAAACATTTTAATATATCAAAAAGAAGAAAAGAAAAAGAAAAAGAAAACACTAGAATGTGCCTAGAATCCAACTTCAATTTTGTAAGTAAAATTATTCACTTTAAAACTTACTCCTCATAGTGTTTTAACATACGTTAAGATCTAATGTATAAAAGCCTGCAGCTGTAGCCTTGTGACGTCAGATCTTGGAAGCTAAGTGGGGTCGGGCCTGGTTAGTACTTGGATGGGAGACCGCCTGGGAACACCAGTTGCTGTAGGCTTGGGAGATGGACCCAGCAACCCACTCCCAAAAATCAATTCGCCATTGCAAACCCCATGAATAGTAGAGAAGCACTGACAATAGTGTTTCGCCTGTTGTACACAGGGTTGCTATGAGTCGGATACTGACTGGACGGCACCTAACAACAACAACAATGTACGAAAATGATGGTCATTCTGACAACTGTTAACCTATATGATGAATTCACAGATGCAAAGGATCTTCTGGATAAACAGGAGCTCTACCAGAAAAGCTTGCAAATCCAAAATGGATGGGCATTTTTGGAGAGCTGGGAACTAATTCCTGTAAGTCTAAAACAGTATTAAGTAAAGCTGTTAAGTAAAATTGTAAGCATTCCATACTCAAGTATTTCAGTAAAGGAGCTATTTAACTTGATGTTATCACATGGGATTGGCACAAGAAATCAATGCAATGTGGGCTAAATAAAAGCGGAATTGGAAGTCAAAGTGAATATTACTTTTGACTGTATTCAGTTTTACAGCTATAAAAAAGAAGTGAAGGGAAAACACAAATAGAAAGAAATATATCATAGTTATTTCATTAAATACAATAACTGTTTAGTTACTGTATTGCATTTATTTAACTTTTTAAAAGCCTTATATTTATGTATCTTAAAGTATCCAATAATATTGCCCTAAAATGTAAATAACCAATAGACTTAAAAAGTAGTTAAAATAAATTGGCTTTCAAGACAGAAAGAAACATAAAAATTTTACATTTTCTCACACTATTTCCCATACTATTAACTATCATGAAGTACTGCTAATTGCCACTGTTAAGTAATAACAAATAAATAATTATTTATTACATATTAATTATATTTTGGCTTTGGCAGTGTTATTTCCAATTGACTCTCGAAAAAGTTGGTCACCCTGAATGATAACCAATATGCCATGCATTTAACAATTTCACTAACAGTAAGGAGTATATAAGTGTTTGATTATATTCTTTTGAGTCCATTTTACTAAATCCCTTAAATGTGGGAAGAACTCAACTTTCATCGTAAGAATGTCCTGACTATCCTTTGATTACAATGATTAAATTCAAAAGTTATGTGAAAACAATGTTTGCTGGGAATCATTCAGCAAACTTCCTGATTTTAAGATAAAATGTTTAATTTCTAAGTTTGTTTGCTTTAAAATTACATGCACAAACACCATTTTTTCCCCTTGTGGTGATGGGGATTGACCCCAAAGCCCTGTACAAGCTAGGCATGGGCTCTACCAGTCACCTACACCCCTAGTTTCCACACATACCCCAGAGTTATAAGGAATGGGGACTAATAGATGAAGTTTAAGAAAAGGGAACTAGAGATTTACTAGACTTGAGTTCCCAGGATATGTTTACTTTCACCATCTTATCATTTTTCTCACAGAGTCCTTTCCTTTGGCACATAAGATGAATTTACCATAGTGAGAAAGAAAAGTTGTGAAATAGAAATAAACTGAATTATACTTACAAGAAACAGTAATTTTTACAAAGTAGATAATTAAAGCCATGTAATAGAGATGATAACAGGCCACAATATATCCAGTAAGTATTGATAGATTCATTTCAAGAATACATATTAGTTGCCTACTATGTGTCAGATACTGAATAAAACAATATAAACACATATTTAAACAATCACCCATGCAAATACACAGATGTATACCATTTTTGTTCTATTATTCATTTGGTTTACTTAGCTACAATAATTTCAGAAAAAAGAAAGGATAACTGTTAGGCTTTTGTTTTTCCATTCTTATGAATAAATTTATCATATATAGAGTAGGCATCTTCCAGAAACCAATCCTGAAGACAAATTTCCCATAAGCTTAGAGACAATAACCTGAAATAACAGTAAATTTCAATAAATCTTAAAAGCTCCATGAATTGAATTTTTCAATCAATAAGTAGCATCCTATAGATCATTAAATAGTAATGTTTCATTGTAATGGTACACAGAACAAACTGACAGTCCCTTGAACTGTATGTAACAAGATAAGCAAAATGGTTTAGTTCAGCTATTTTTTGTTCAAATCCTTTTAAAATCTTATTTGTACAAGTTGTCTTAACTGCCTATCTTTGAAAGCTATCTAAATAACTGTTCTGGAAAATCTGGCCTAATTCCTCTAGAGTCCAGTTGTTCTCCAGCTTTATCACTTTATTTACCAGATACAGTAGAATGAAATAGACCAGGAGAAAAGAAAAATAATCACTGAACTGTCTCCATCTTAAATAAAGTAAAATTTTGTGATCCAGAACAAATAGAGTACATTTAATAAATCCCCCAACTAGTTTAAATTTTAGAACATCAGTATGAAAAAGTTTTGTGTTTGTTTTATTTGCTGGGTTGGTTGGTTATGGTTTCTTACGCATGGGTAAATTTGGTAAGTAGAATAATTACATTTAATTTTTTTTAAATCTCTTTAGTTGGGGAATGCTAAAATAGTCCAACTAATGAGGAATAAACCAAATCAATGACAAAGGTTTTCTTATTCTTGGTGTTGATTTATGAATGTCCTTTAATTAAATTTGGTGAAATTATTCTTGGGGAAATTCTCAATGTCCATACAACTAACATTTTGATAAGTTAGAAAGTCATATGAAGTTATGATAACATCTTTTCTCAAATATGTTATCTGACAATTTAATTGTGAAAAAAATTAGCCTGTCATTCTCAAACCAAGACAAAGCACTGGTCTAACATTCTTTCTGGGCTAGCTTACCTGCACAGAAGTAGATATAAACTCATCATTTTTTATTAGAAACTCAACTAAGTATTCAGGCCATGACAGTTAACTGCCTCCAAGATCAAGAACTTAGACCTTTTGAGGATAGTTAAACATATAGGAAATAATACATGATATTGTTAGAAAACAGTATAGTTCTCAAAACAGTTTTCATAGATTTTGTTATTTAATCTCTACAAATACCCTAAGAGAAGATAAGCAATATTTTATTAGTCTCATTTAATCAGTAATGGGAACAGGGAAATTCAGATGATTTGACTAATACTAAGAGGAAATTACTCAAAGAGTTGGAATCAGGACACTAAGATTCCTGATTTTTAAATCTTATTCTTTCTTCCTTGTATTATAAATTGGGAAAATAAACTGTGATGACAATACCTGTTGTGATGCTACGGAATAATGAAGTCCAGGTAGGCACTAAAGAAAGGCTGCTTATCTCTATTATTACAGACCCTGTGATACTCTGGGCCCTTCTGAGAATAGAAGTCCTCACTCAATTTCCACCTTTTAGGCTCCCCATATGCTTTATTACTTTTTATTATAAAATATTTCTCACTAGAATTGCCAATGCATCAATAGCTGCTATTTCTAGCCGGGCTTATTAACTGAAGGTGATAAAGAACTTAAAAACTGTCAGTGTGAGGATTCAAACTCACTGTGTATGAGAAGATGGCCAATCTCGTTCTGCCTAAAAATTCTGCTATAATACAATAAATAAATAAATAGATAGATAGATAGATAGATAAAATCAAAGGGAGTATGTGATTAATACTAAACAATATAAAACGTATTGAAAAAATACACTGCAAAACCAAAAAAAAAAAAAAATTCAGCCTCATTCCATACTATCATAACTCTATTTGGCTCATTTTTTTTAAAATAAAATGTTCTTGGAAATCATGTGGCTTCCTCTACAGCATCTCCTTCAGTCATTCAGGATTCAGCTAAGGCTCTCTCCTAAGTCTCCCCGCAGCATCCTTTACTGCAACTATAACATATTTGTCACACAACATTGATTTTGCTGATTACTTGTTCATATTACTAGACAGACTGTAAGCTTTGTCTGTCATAAAGACAGTAGGTAAGTATTGGAGGAGCAAATAAAGGGTGGACTAACCACATTACAAACAAACAAATTAAGGTTAATAAAACAAAGTTTCCAAATATGTTTCCACAGATTCCTCTTAATTGCAAAATGTTCAATGCTCCTGTACAGTGAAATTTTATTCAAATGATCAAACTCAGCACTACCAATAAGGGGCCTCTCAATGTAGTAGGAAGTACAGAGCATCTACTGCATGATATTCTTGCCAAAAACCAGAAGGGTTATGAAGGATTTTGACTGTGAAACATTCTCAGGACAAATGACCTGGACTCTACAAAAGGTCATTTTCATGAAAGACAAAAACTAGCAGGAAAACTTAAAGGAAACTAAAGAGATGAGCCAAGCACAGTGGTGTACACCTCTAATCACAGTGATTCCAGAAGCAGAGGCAGGAGGATCACAAGTTTGAGGTCATAGGTGTAATTTAGTGAGAATGCTGCTCAGTGGTAGAGACCTTGGAAGGTAAGCATGAGGCCCTGGGTTTAGCCCCCAGTACCACTGGAAAAAAAGAAAAGGAAAGAAAAGAAAAGAAAGAAATCTAAAGAGATAAGTCAAGACAATGTGTGATCTTTGACTGGGTCCTGCTTGCAAAAACAAGGACTATGTTAGAAGTGGAAAAATTTGTGTGTAAGTTATATAGTACATAATAGTACTATACCAATGTTGAATATCTTCTGTCTGTTAATGGTACAGAGTATGTTCTTAAAATACACCTGTTGGGGGATGTAGTTAAGGATTATAATGATGGTCAATTATTTCCAAAAAATCAAGTAATACAGCAAAATAAATAATCACATACACATATATAAAAGTGACCATAAAATGTGTCAAAAATTTAAATTCATAAAAGCATAAATTCATAAAATTCATAAAAGCAAGGGTTTATGAGTATTTATTGTACCTCTTAACTTTTCCATAAAAATTTCATAAAAGATTTGAGAAAAAGTAATAAAATAATTTTAAATGTTTTTTCTCCAAATCCATAATTTTTTGCTGCTCCCTCTACAACTAATTTTGGATATATCTTTTCTTTTCATGAACTTAAGAAGATATATCACACGTGAGGTGCCAAGTCCCTTCCTCAAACAGATGCAAAATATCTATTCCTCTCTGTACCTCTAAGCAGTTTGTCTTCCCTATCTTCCTTCCTGCTCCACAGAAAGATATGTAGAGGAGAGAATCCATGGGACTTCCTCTTCCTCCAATAATTTTCCTTACACATAGCAGCTTTACTAGAAATGAAACATAAGAGGCAGTAGCAATTGGTCATCCACATAGATAAGAGGAAGTATTATGGAGGCAGTATTCTTCATGTCCTTCCAAGAAACAGGAAAATGCTCAAAGGAGCATTAAAGTTAGGGTTCATGTTCTAGGAGCCACTGTGGTTGAAAGAAAATACTCCCATTACACTCATTCATATTTTGAAACACCCATTGCTCACAGATGAAATGAAACTCTAAATGTTCTCTATGACCTAGGAAATTAAAAGGGATATGTTTGGAAGTGTCTGGTGTAAGTGGAGAGAAGTGAGTAGGTGAGAAAGATGGTGAAGGTGGCATTTGTCATTCTTAAGTAAAAGGGTTTTGTTGTTTTCTGATAGCCTGTGATTCATAGCAACCCTATATACAACAGAAGAAAATAGTCCTTGACACTGCCATGCCCAGCAGTATGCCAGTGTGTCTCTGCTATTCATAAGGTTTTCAATAGCTGATTATTTGGGGGATTGCTTTAAGAGTGGATTGCCATATCTTTCTCCCATTTTTGTAGTGCTGTGGATTGAACCTAGGGCCTCAGCAAATGCAGAACAACACTCTACCAACTGAGCTAAACCCCAAGCTGTTAATAATTCTAGGTAATCCTAAAGTATTAAAATAGAGTTCCAGTTTCACAGGAACCCAGAATAAATATACAAGTTGATCTCAAAGAGCTTAAAACTAAGTCTAACTTGGACAAAGTAATAATATATATTGCAAAGATATATATATTTCTTAGTACAAACACTAATCCATGCTATTAAGAAGTATATACATGATATAGGGTCTGATCATGGCTGAAATTTCTTCATAATTGTGTATTAAACATGAAGATATAAACATTAAATAATTATATATGAACACTACATATTGTGCTGCTCCTCTACACCAAATTCTCCTGTGGCTTTCCATAGCATTCAGAGTAAACCCCAAACCCAAAAGTCCGTCCTGTGGCCTACAATGCCTTCTGTTGTAGACCCTCTTGCTGCTTTGCTAACGCAACCTCTCTCTTGCTTTTTTCCACACCAACCACACCATTCTTCCAGTTCCTCAAAAACATCAAAGACACCCCTTGTTCAGGGAGTTGATCTTTGCTATCTGCATGGACATATCTTGTTTCTGTCTGCAAGGCTTAATCTCTCATTCCTTCAGGATTTTGACCCTAATGCTGAGTTTGGAGCTGAGAGGAGAAAGAAGACAATAAAATTGAGATAGCTAAGTCAGTCCTCTCTTGCAGCCTCCTACAGCCATAGCACTGTGGCGTCCGATCCTGTCAGATCTCAGAAGATAAGCAGGGTCGTGCCTGGTGAGTACTTGAATGGGAGAGGGCTAGGGGATACCACATGCTGTAGGCTTCAGAGAAGGACTCAGCAATCCACTCCCAAAAATCAATCAGCCATTGAAAACCCTATAAATAGTAGAGAAGCTCTGACAATAGTGTTTCACCTGTTGTAGTAGGGTCAGGTCTCTATGAGTCGGATACCTTCTTGATAGCACCTAACAAAAAAATAAGTAAACATAATATGAAGGAGCTTCTCAGATGACAAGGGGCAAATTCTAGATGTTGAGGGGTAAATTCCCGATGTTAAGTGGTGGGCACATGCACAGAATACTCACTGAAACACTCTATGAAAACTTTTACCTTAATCTGTCTGTCAGGTGCTGTGGAGTCAGATCTGACTCAAAAGACCCTATGTAGCCTTAATAGCATGGTAAAAATCACACCTCAAGGCAGAGGCCTAACATGAAATAAGACGTGTCTCAGGAAGCAGAGCATAGGCACAACTGAGACTCCATCTGTACATGTGGTGACATTAAGACTGGTTCCCTGCCCACACCACAGATGTCATAAATGCTGTGAATCTTCTTTTGTTTGAGGCATCCCCACAAGTTGCCTCCCTTGTGCCCAAGTATAAGAATAAAGAGAGTCGTTCCTGACATACTGTGCCTCTGTGTGATTATTCTGATTAAGACCATAAACCTACCAAAGGTTGGTAACACATCAGCATTATTACCAAAAACGTAATTTCAAACTTTTACAAATCCATGAAGGAAACATATTATTATAAAAGGTTTTGTAATAAAGTTCAAGAATAATTCATGCCCCTAAAAGACTTAATTATTTTTGGATAAAGTTAATATTCTAGATAATAATGCAAAAATTTACAATTTTGAAAACATTTTCTTTTCATGGGTCCTTCCATATTTGGTGAATATTCAGCTTATAAACTATATTTATTTATTTATTTTCCTTAAGTAAACAGACTAAAATACTGATGATTATTTTAATACCCTCCTCTACCTTAGTCCCATCATATTATAAATAGTAAAACTTCAAAATGAGCATAAAAATTTGGGAATAGAAGCATGCAAACTTGAGCTTCATACACTAAATATTTTATTTTCCATTAATGCAACACATTTACATTGGCGCTTTTAAAAATGGAGTTATTTTTTTTGAAAAACAAGTATTCTTATGTGCAGTCACAGAATCTTGTGAGGTAAAACACCTGCTGTTTTCTTCTACTCTAGAAAAACTTCAGCCTGATAATATTTAACACAAAGAAGTCATAGTATAGAATTAAAAATTTCCAAGTTATGACAGATGTGAATTAATCAATACTATATTAAGAATGGCCTGTAGCAGTAGCCCTGTGGCACCCAATCCTGTCAGATCTCGGAAGCTAAGCAAGGTCAGGCCTGGTTAATACTTGGATGGGAGACCGTCTGAGAACACCAGGTGCTATAGACTTGGAGAAGAACCCGGCAACCCACTCCCAAAAAATAATCAGCCATTGAAAACCCTATGAATAGCAGAAAAGCATTGACAATAGTGTTTCTTCTGTTATATGTAGGTCGCTATGAGTCGAAGGCACCTAACAAGAACAACATATTAAGAATGAAATGTACTGGTTCTAAATGAAAAGTCAATGCCTATACTAGACTGAAGGGCTGGGATTTGGCTTAGTTGGTAGAGCACTGCACTGCAGTCTCTGAGGTCCCGAGTTCAATTCCCAGCACCACAAAAATGGGAGAAGGGCCTGGCAATCCACTCCCGAGGCAATCCCAAAGCAGTCAGCCATTGAAAACCCTATGAGGGTCGCTATGAGTCGGATATTGACTTGATGGCACCTAACAACAACAACAACATACTAGACTGAGGAGAAGTTGAGACTGGAGTGAGGGGATACCCTACATTTTAAAATATTTATGTAATTACCAAACTAAGGAAAGTAAAGTCTTTTAAAGATAATAAAAATTTATGTCAAATTGTACTGACAGGAGACTGTTGTTGTTTGTTGTTAGGTGCCATCAAGTCAGTATCTGACTCACAGCGACCCTCATAGGGTTTTCAATGGCTGACTGTTTTGGGATTGCCTTGGGATTGCCTTGGGAATGGATTGCCAGGTCCTTCTCCCATTTTTGTGGTGCTGGGAATCGAACTGAGGACCTCAGAGACTGTAGCACAGTACTCGACCAACTGAGCTAAATCCCAGCCCTACAGGAGACTAGGCAGATTTTTTTTTATTATATCCCCAATAATTATTATTTGAATAGAGGGAAAAACTGGTAATATAAATTATAAGGCTCTTCTAAAGCATTTTTATGTTACTCTATAAAACCACAGTTGAAATGTTAATTCAACTAGTTTTAAACTGATTGGATTTACTTAAAACTCTTTCTAACATCTAGTAATCACTATTTTATGTTCACATTATCATTTTTTTAGCTTAATGGAAAATCTTTAAAATATGACATACATTATTTCTGTTTGGTATAAAATTGCATTACCTAAGTCTGTTTAATGGTTACTTTCATATTTAAAAGAGAAGACAATCAAACGTTTTTGGAAACAATGGAAGTAGAGAGAACTCAGAAACAGTTAAGCAGCTGTGTAGCCACCTTGCAGTTTATGGTAGCAATTCTGCAAAGTTACAAGTAGATGAGACAGACTCTTTGGGTGAGAGCATAATTGAGAATTCAAAGATAACCACCCATAGCAGGTGGTTTTGTGGTTTCTAATCAAATAAATAAAATCCTTACAACATCAACATTATTAATCTTACAACCATTTGAAAACAAGAATGAAGACAAAGCCAAACATACTCATTGGATATTTAAAAGGTCACCCACTACTCATTGTGGTTTTTGTTTTAATAGATTCTGCCCAGCCAGTCAAGATTGTTTTATACATGTAAAAGGCTTCACATTGGCAAGGCAACATTCTGTGAACTTTCTAATAACCACTGGGTTGCATATTTTAAGTGGGTGTTTTGTCATTATATCCCAATATTTTTTTTTCAGTACTGAGTGATTAAACCCAGGGCCTTGTATATACTTTGCATGTGCTCTGCCCCAGAGCAGCACCTCTAGTCCCTTTCTTATTTGTTTTATCTTGACACGGGATCTTGCTAAATTACCACAGGCTACCTCTGTCTAGGAAGTGCTTATTGCATTACTCTCTCTATTCTGTATTCACCTTGCCCTTTTTTTCCCTAACTTAGAAGTCTCAAACATTTTTATGGTCTTTTGATATATTTGAATTATCCAGCTTCTTTAGAATTCTTTGTGTTTCATTCTTTATTTACTAATATGTCTATAAACTTGCCTAGGCTTTGAGTGCTCTAATACCTAATATTTTTATCCCAAAAGCTCAGGTTATTTTTGTAGATTATTCAGAATTACTTATCTTTTTTTTTTTTTCTCTTCAATACTGGGAAGTTGAGCCCAGGATCTCATGCATGCGAGGTAATTGCTCTACCACTGAGCTGTACCCTCAGGAAACTTTTAATTTTTTATTTTGAGTCAGGGTCTTGCAAAGTTGCACAGGGTGCTTTGGGCCTCAAACTCACACCCTCCTGCTTCAGCCCCCCCCCCCCATGTTGCTGCTATCAAAGGTGTCCACCACCATGCCTGGCCCAAAAGCCAATTTTTAACAGAACTAGTTAGAGATACAAATACGTTTCAAGAGATAATTATCAGTGGTGAGAGATATGCACAAACTATTTTGAGAACACATGAAAAGAAAGGTAGCTGCTACCGAGTACTAATTATCTGCCAAGCATGGTCCCAAATCTTTAAATTTGAACAGCTACAGAGATTTCTGAAAGTACAGACTAGAAAATGGCAACATTGGTGAAACATTAAAAACAAGAATTTCCATATAAAAAGCAAGAGACAGTATGGTTAATCTATGGAATGCATGAAAGACAAAACAAAATTAAAGGATAAGATAATTTTACATTTCTTTTTTTGTTGAAAGATTCAAGTGTTTCAAATGGCAATTAATTATCATATTCATAAATTTCAATGCTTAAGTAATCAATACAAAGCTTTGACTAGTTTTTCTTGTATCAACAGAAATGTCTTCTGTACAGAAAATATTAATTTAGTTTTTCCTAAGGTCTTTGCCAATTCCATGACAATTGCTTTTTAAATGCAACCAATAAAGACAAGAAACACCAGTCAGTTCTCTTTGATATAGGAAGATTATTTACTATTGGCAGCATATAGAAATTCCTCAAAAACTTGGCAGCACAGCAATATTTATTTACGAACTATGAGATGACCAATGTAAGTGATATTTTATATACAGTTCTCACATATCTAATTCTAATAAAAGTGTTTGTTGAAAACTTTTATCCAAAAGAAACACATCACTAAAGTACAATTCTTTTACACTTAATTGTCATGAACTTTTCATAAATTTTTTAAAAGCACAGTTGATCTTTGATATGAGATACCTACAATAAGTTAATATATATATTTCCTAATAAATTTATTATGTATTCATATATATTAATGTGTTGAAATTATACTTTAAAGTTTGAAAACAATTGCAGAAAACGTAACCAGTAAATCTAATTTAAATATATTTATACTTTTTTTCTTCCATCTAGTTTGATTTAAGGTCTACATCAAAGAAAAATGGTTACTCACTGTTTGTTTATTTAAATCTTTGTTGCTAAGATTTTTGAGAATTTTGAATAATCAAATTAAGAAAAATTTTAAAATTTAGAAAACAAAACAAAATCTATACTATTCCACTTTTTCCTATGTCCTACTTGCAGCAAAACACACACACACACACACACACACACACACACAAAGTTAGTGAAAGCAAGAAAATCCTTCAGTATTTATATTTAATTTTCTTAGCAAAGCTAATCTTTTGACAGCATCTCTTTCCTTTTCTGCCTAAATTGACCTACCTAAAATCTCCCTTAGCACCTCATTCAGCAAATCTGTCTTAGCACACCTCTCCTTGATAGACTTCAAATTCCCTTAGGCACGGGACCTGGTCTGCCTTCTCTCCAGTGTACTTTGTGCAAATGGATGATATGAAATTTTAAATAGGGGGACAGGAAAATTCTCACTGAGAAGGTAATACTATGCAAAGGCTTGAAGGGGTGAGGAAGTTTGCCATGTTTGCAGAGCTGGGAGGAGTGAAACTTTCATGTCTGACTAGAACACCCCAAGAGTATTTTTGTAAAGGCTCTAGCCCAAGTGAGCAAGTGGAAAAGTGGGTAGGAGAAAAGGTCAAGAGATATGAACAGCGGCTAGGATTTAGGATTTTGTTCTTACTGAACTAAGGAGGCTCTGGCGATTGAATCAAAGTTATGAAATATCTGAGTTGCATTTTAAAGTACTTATGGAACAGCTATTTCAGAATAAATCAGAGGAGTAACATGATATTACTCTCATATTTGAAGTGTCCCTTTGGCAACTATGCTTAGAACAGATGAGAGGGATATGTAGGGAAGTAGAGATTAGTTTACGAGAAATCGCAAAAAAGTAATGGGGAAATGTTAAAGGCTTAAATCTAGGTGATGGCAATGAAGGCAGTAAGAAGGCATCAGATTCTGGATCTGTTGTTGTTATGTGCCCTGGAGTTGGATCTGACTGACAGTGACCTTTCACAGGGCTTTCAATGGCTGCTTGTTTCAGGATTGCTTTGGGAGTGGATTGCCACATCCTTCTCCCATATTTGCAGTGCTGGGATTGAACTCAGGGCCTCAGAGAGTATACAGCAGTGCTCTACCAATGAAGCTAAACCTCAGCCCTCTGGCAGGATATGCTGATGGAATGGAGAGTGCAGCTTGAGTAAAAAGAGTCAAATCAAAGGTGACAAAAGATTTTAGGGAAGGGCACAGTAGTCACTTAACACATGGAAGGGCAGAGTACTCACTTAACAAGATAGGGAAGACTTAGATAGGAGAAATTGTGACATTTATTAGATAAGTCCAAGTACTATACTCTTATCCCCACCCTCCTCAAAACTTTGGGGCTTTGAGGCCAGAAGTTTCCACCAGAATCACTGAAACCTAGTAATAATGTGACAAATGTGATGGAAGACATTACATCTATCGAGTATATGCTGTATATTAGGTGATATGCCAATATCTTTATGATGGTTTTCTTAACTCCTTGTTGTTAGGTGCTGTAGAGTTGGATCCAATTCATAGCAACCTTAACTACAACAGAACAATACACTACTGGACACTGTGCCAAGCACAGGACCTTTTTATGCTTGAGTCCATTGTTGCAGTCACTGTTTCTTCCCATTTTAAGTCATGCCACATCAGCAAAAGGTGGTCCCAGAGGCTTCACTCCATTCCAGTCATTAAGGTCATCTCTTCTTTGAGGAGACAACTCTTCTCCAGCCATTTCTTGAATGCCTTCCAGCCTGGAAGGACTAATTTTTCAGCACTATATTTGACAGTGCTTCTCTACTATTCATAGCATTCTCAATGGCTAATTGTTTTGGGAGTGGGCTTCCAGGTCCTTCTTGCTAGTCTATCTTAGTCTGGAGGTTCAGCTGAAACCTGTCCACCATGGCTGGCCCTGCTGTGAAATATCAGTGGCATAGCTTTCAGCATCATAGCAACATGCAAGCCCCCACAGCATGACAAACTGACAGACACTTGATTGTCTCTTAGGTGCTCAAAAATTTGGATAAAACACTGAAGAAAGTGCTGGCTGAAGAGTAAAGATAACTCAGCTAATAGAGAAGAGCAATTCAAGACATAGGTAGACCCGTGGCGTGAAGAGGGATGCAACAGGGTATCATAATTTGACATCAATAGCTATTAAGATTATTCAGCTCTTTTTTCTCTTTCCAAATTTTTCAAGCAAATTCTTCAATATAATTTTGTTTCTATAATAGATTTCCTTGTAGAGTTAGAAAGTAACAACTAGCAGATATAAATATATCTGTTCCAACTGGCTTCAGTATTTCTCATTGTATATGAATAAATTAATGTTCTATTTTAGACATTAGTTCAATGTAAATTTGGTTAGTGTGTTTTTTTAGCTTTCTGTTGATGGTCAGTCTCTATATTTTCTGTTCTTCTTTGATCAATAAAGTGCTAAACTCATGTTGTGGGATCAAAATGGGACTGACTGAGACAATCACAAGAGATTGTGATACAAAATATCCAAGACTCACATACTGTGTGACTGACTGCTAAAGGAAAATATTGATTTCTATTTATTTTATCTCTTCTTGACACATAATAGTGGTCACAGTCATGATTCTTATATAATGGATTGGAGAGAGATTGTTAGGTAATAAACTGAGCCAAAAATGATATTTTGTTGTTGTCTCAAATTTGATCCATTTCTCTGAATTTATTCCCCAGACTGAAATGTAGACTCCCACAGCCAGACTAACATATTTTAGATTTAAATCTATCATTTGTCAGTGTAGCCAATCTTGCTAAACTAGATCAATTTGGAATGCTTTGACAAAATAGGGTTTGTAGTCCTTTGAAAACCGAAATTTGAACTGTGCTGACACAGCTAAAGTAATTTTACTTTTGTTGATAACTGGGTGTGCATGTGCTCTCCCTTTGGGATACTGCACCATCTCTTTCTAAATTCTAGTCAAAGAAAATTTTGGATGAAATGATTTGTATCTGTGGCATAGGCAGATAAAGCCTTTGCCATAGTTTCCATTTTCTAAAATGAGTTTAACATTAATACTTCCTTCATTTTTACTAACATCTGGGAGATGAGAATTCATAAATGTACAATTTCTTGTTGCTAACTCATGAATCAATCTCTATAATCAGGGTAAAAAGACTTTTGTATTTTCATGTTCAGTATATCTGAAATATAAATCTTCATGCCTACCATGACAGCTCTAGTTAGGGCTTAGTCTTCCTTTACTAGGACTATTGAAATAATCATCACTAGTTATTTTAACATACATTTTGTTTAATAGTTTCCACATCTGTCATCTATATAGTACTGGGAATCATCCATGCAAAATGCAAATAAGGCAATACCATTATTGCTTAGAAATCTAGCAATTGCTTCTTAATTGCCTATTGAATGGCAAAGATTCATACCACAGGTATACTCTAAGACTCTGGAAAGAAAGCCCTCACTTGGGTCTCACTGTAAACCACTGACAAGGGATACGGAGCAGATCTGCCCCACCCTGCCATGTGCAGGTGCAGAACTCTGAGGATTCTGAGCATTCTAAATTTACATCCTATGTACTCTCAGTCATTGTACAGGTATATTTTCTTAGGTTAGGACACATTTCAATTTTTCCAGTTTTATTTGATACTTGTAAATATTTAGACATATGAGACTTTTGATATGCAGGCATCCATTCAGATTTCTACTATAAGCCTACTGAGGTTAAGCCCATCTGAATTTCTATATGAGATCTTCCAGGTACACAGCCCTATTGAATTCTTCAGCTCATCATCAGAGCCAGCCATGATGTATGTATGGTACAGTAATCCTAAATTCTTTATACCATGCTCTACATGCGATGATATATAACATCTTTTGTGTTTTTGTTCATGTTTTTGTCATTAATTGGAATGTTCTTCACAACTTTCTTGGCTAATTCATTAATCTCTTAATATACATCTTACAAACCATCACCTCTAATCTAAGAGATTTTCTTGACTTTACATATTTAATTTCCCTCTCATACATTGTACAATTATTATTATTATTATTACTATTATTTTTGCAGTACTGGGAATTAGGGTTGAATCCAGGGCCTTGCTTGTGCTAGGCAAGTGTTCCATGAATAAGCCAAATCCCCACATTTTTCTTACTTTTTGTTTTCAGTCAGGGTCTCCCTAAGTTATGCAGGATGCATCTGGCCTTGAACTCGAAGCCCTCCTGCCTCTGCCTCCCAAGTCACTTTAATGACAGGTGAGCACAAATGTGCCCAGGAATCTTCTACCTTATTGCAATGTAGATATTTGTTTCTGTCTCAGCTAAAAAATCTATAAACCTCTTGGAGGTAACAAAATGTAGTTAACTGTATGAAAGAATATTTAGTAATTGCCAAAGCCAATCTAGGGTTTTAAGCACTCATTTTTTTTCCACAATCCAATGTGTACTGAATAACTGTGACAGAGATATTATAATATGAAACATTATGAAAATAAACCTTTAAGTATTGTATAAAATGTTGTTGCTATGATTGTTTCACCCTACCAAAGAAAAATATTAATGATATTCCAAAGGTAAATAATTTTTCACAAACTATATGAAAATTACAAATTTTAAATTATCATGGATAACATGTAAATTAAATTACATTTTATTTATAGAAATATTTGAAGAAAATTACAGGAAGATATATTTTAAGATTTTATATGCCACTATTTTTTAGTTTATATTTAACTGTTTGGAAAAAATATATTCCTTTCATTGAGCATCTTGTTGGAAAACTCAGAAAACAACCTGCTTTTTATGTGACATAATTTATGTAATCTGCCTTTCCTCTAGTTATAATTATTGGTTGGACTCAACATGTAGACCGAAGTCAGCCCTAGTTCCTGACCTATTTTTAGAGTGAAGCACTATTAGCATTCTTAGAAAAAAACAGAAATTTCCAACATTCTGATTTTCCTGACAAAGTACTTCCAAATTCAGATTGTATTGCATCTCTACCTTTTTCCTTGCATGGACTGATACCCTAAAACCTAGTCAGTCTCTTCTTCCATTGCAAATCCATGGTCTCTGTCTCTCTCCCTCTGTGTATATGAAATCCCATTGCACTGGGGAAAAAAACAAAACAAAACAAAACAACAAAAAAAACCAATGCAGCCAAGTTGGCCATGTGTCTGACTGTGGAAAGCACTTGTCACCTTGATTTTTCCTTAGAATATTGTCTCTTTGAATGTGCAGAAGCCATTCCACTTAGTTAAGAGTTTATGAAGCCCTCTGCATTACCATATTCTGTGTATTGTGCTTATAAGTTGCTTTTCCGAGAGTGAGTTGGCACTATTTAATCTTATGCATAGTTTTTCAGTCATCAGTGTGTGCAATTCCAGCTTCCTAAACCAACCTCACCAGCCTTTGGATATGGGGTTTTTATCTTACTCTACTCATGAGGTTATGGTCTTGATATTTATTTATAAAAATGAAGGCAGGAAAACTAGAGAGAAATTTTTAAACAAACTTCAATTTTATGAAATATATTGACAATAAGAAAAGAAAAACCCAGTTCTTTGCATCATCCAATAGGATGTGGTTGAATACCAAAGATTTTCTGCATAGAACTACTATGAAAATAGAAAATTACTGAAGCAAGACTGGTTCATATAGTTAGGACTATTTACAGTTAGTGACCTAATTGTATGCTAAAGCATTTCTATTTTTTGGCATACATCTTACCTTAACTTCCACATGTGCCATCAGTACTGCAAAATTGGTTAGGTGATTACAAGAGCATGTAGTATGTGTCTTATTTGTTGTCAGGAGCCGACAGCCTTGCGTTGACCAATAACCTGTCATTGTGCGCTTGGAATAGCTCCAAAATGAACAGTTAGGGTTGAAATTTTCCTCTGACTGCTACAGCAAGAAAAAAAATCAATAAAGGCAATAACTATTTTATGATCACATAAATTAGGCTTTTTTACTTTTCTTTTTTACTTTTTGTTACTTGGGGGTTGAACCCAGGGCCTTAAATTGAACTTGTGATCCTCCTGCCTCTGCCTCCTAAGTCCCAGGGTTTCACTGCACCCTGTAGGTATTTCATTTATATATAACACAACCTCATACTTTATTCCAATTCTTGGGGAGGTGCCTACTTGGGTGTTTATATCAAGTGGGTGTCAACAATTCTAAGTAAATTGCATATATGGTATAAGTTCCATCTTATTAATCTTATTAATATTACTCAAAATAATAATTTTGCAAAACAATAAACACATTAGAGATTTGTTTACTGTTTTGCAAAATTATTAATATTGAATAAACATTAGTTTCAATGTTTCAGGATGACATCAGTTAATTCACATTTCAAAAAAATGTTAATTGCTGGCAACAACATTAGAAAGAATAATCTTTATAGAAATATTTGTTGAATTTATATCTGTAATCTTTGTATATACACAAAAATAAGTCTTCACAAAGAAATACAATTAAATATAATATCATGTATAAAACTCTGCCCAGTTCCATTTATTGTGTTGCCAGATTTTTAAAAGTTGTATTATGTATACTTAAGGTATACAATATGATGTTATAGAAGACATATAGAGAGTAAAATGGTTACTATCAGGAGAAAATTAGCATATCTCCCATCATGCATAGATGTCCATTTATTTTCTGACAAAAGCAATTATAATATACTTATTTCTAAAAAAATCTCTACCACATTTTTTAGATAATGAATTTCTATTTTCTATTTGTCAACTAATAGAAACAATATTAAAAGATGATATATTTGATATCCATGTTATAACAAATATGTATAATGTGAAAAATAAAACTTAACATGCTATTTTCTTACCTTGATATGTTTGACTGTAAACACAACAGGATCAGCTAAATAAACCTTATTACTGAACTCTTTGTTTATTGCTGCTGTAATAACAGGAGAATTGACAATAACAGAATGATTTGTGGACATAGCTTCTGTTCCCAACTTCATACTGGCATTCTCCGTGGACAAGTAAGGACCCAGGTTGTTATACAGGACAAAAGCCACTCTGATCTCTCCTAAAATAAATGCAAACATGAATTATGGGCTGGAAGAAACTTTGATTTGCTTGTACATTCTAATTAACTGTTTTATCTAAAAACTGTAATCAAATATGTATAATACACACACATACAAAAAAATATCAAGCAAATATCAAGTCAAATTCTGATGAAATAATCTATATATCAGTATTTTTGGAAAATGAATCTCAATCCCTATTATACTCCATACTCAAAACCAAAGTCAAGAGGCTCATAGATCTGAACATAAAACCTAGAATCATAAAGATTCCAGACAAAATCTAGGATAATATCTTTGTACGCTGAGGAAGAAAAATGACGTGTGTATGACTCAAAAATACTAACCATAAAAAATGTAAACTGAAATTTATCAAAATTGAAAATTTGCAGCTACCAAAATACATCATTAAAAAAATGAAGAAGCAAACCACAAACTAGGAAAACATTGTTGTTAGGTGCTGTTGAGTTGAGTCTGACTCATACCAACCATCACAGGGTTTTCAGTGGGTGATTGTTTCTGATTCCTTAGGGAGTGAATTACAATGTACTTCTCCAGATTTTGTGGTACCAGGGATTGCACTCAGAGAACACAAACAGCACTCTACTAACTGAGCTAAACCCAGCCCCCAAGGAAATGACAGGATTCATAAATAACACATTTATGATAATCAACAGTAAGATAATAGATAACATTTTTAAATGGAAAAAGACATAAACATACATTTTAGGAAAAAATAAAGACCATTAGATATGTGAAAAATGATCAGTATCATTAGTAATTAGAGAAATAAAAATTAAAACTACATTGAGATAATATTTTTTACCCACTACAATCTCTATGTCTGCAGCCATACCACTGTGGCATCCAATCCCATCAGATTTCAGAAGCTAAGCAGGATGGGGCCTGGTTAGTACTTGGATGGGAGATCGCCTGGGAATACCAGGTGCTGTAGGCTTGGGAGAAGGACTCCCCAGCCAACTCCCCAAAAACAATCAGCCATTGAAAACCCTCTGGATAGTGAAGAAACACTAACAATATTGTTTCATCTGTTGTACATAGTGTCGATATGAGTCAGACACTGACTGAAGGTCACCTAACCAAGAAGAATCTCTAAGAGGGCTAGGGTTTAGCTCAGTTGGTAGAGTGCTGCTCTGCACTCTTTGAGATCCTGGGTTCGATCCCCAGCAATGGAAAAGAAATGGGAGAAAGATGTGGCAGCCCACTCCCAAAGCAATCCCCAAACAATCAGCCATTGAAAACTCTATGAATAGCAGACAAGCACTGACACAATGGCGGGAATGGCACAGTGTCAGGGAGTGTTTTTTCTGTTGTACATAGGGTGGCTATGAGTCTGACCTGACTCAAAGTCATCTACAACAACATAAGAATCTCTAAAATTAAAAAGATGCATCATAATAATGATAAGATTTTGGAGCAACTGGACCTCTTATACACTACTAATGGGAATATAAAATAAATCACATATTTGGAAGAAAATGTCCAGTAATTTCTTGTAAAGTTAAACATATCTACCCTTCCTAAGTATGTAAAATCATATAACCACAAAGAAAAAAATATATGTAAGAACATTTTTAGAATTCTTATTCATTAGAGCTCTAAAATGGAAACTCAAATAGGAGAATAAATAAATTATGACATATTAATATAATAGGGTATGTTATGCATTAATACAGAACAAAATATTAGTAGGTAGTATATCATGACTAAATATCAAAAATGTTTTTCTGAGTTATAGAACTCAAAGAGATAAAAGTAACTACTGTATCATTCTAGACATATGAAGTCTAATAACAGGAAAATTATGTCTACAGAAAGAGTAATGAGGAGAAAGTTTCATTAGGCAGGGAGAAGCAGATATGAGTGGTAAGAGACACAAGGGAAATTTCTGAGTAATAGAAGAAATTTAAATTCTGTTTTACGTGATTCTTCAGAAGTATGTAGAACTACCAAATTTCTTAAGTTAAACATTTAAATGTATATATTTTATTATATATTAATTATATCTCAATTATAATTTTTAAAAAGGGTATGAGTTTTTACCTACACAAAACCTCAATTCTCCTGTTTTTTTAAGGTCACTATTATTGCAGTGGTATCAAGTGTTCCACCTTATTTGCTCCTTTATGCCAACTTCTTAACTGTAATCCTTCTTAAAACTCACCTTCTATGTTTTTATTGCATAATTTCATTTCTTATTCCCAGTATAAAGACATATTAATTCACCAAAAGAGACAAGTACTACCCTGACTGCTGTGATTATAAATGTAATTAAGACATATTCCTTTGTTTTTTTAATCTTAGAGTCAAACTAAAAAAGAGACAACTGAATCATGTGAGGAAATAAGCTTTATTTTATTTTATTTATTTTATTTTTTGATGGTTCTAGGAATAGAAACCAGGGCCTCAAGCATGCTAGGCAAGAGCTCCACCACTGAGTTATACTCCCACCCAAGCATACTTTAAATATGTTTTTCTGAAGAAGGGTGGCTGTCTAAAATCTAAATTGTGCTACTATGTTTGAGAACTCAGCTGGTTTAGCTCAGTTCATAGAGTCCTGCTCTGTGTTCTCAGAGGCCCTGGGTTTAATCTCCAGTACTGCAAAAATGGGAGAAGGATCTGGCAACCCACTCCTGAAAAAATACTTAAAACAATCTGACTTTGAAAACCCTGTGCATATCAGAGAAGCACTGACATAGTGCTGGGTGTGGCACAGTATCAGGCAATGTGTGTAACTGTACATAAGGTCACTTTGAGTGGGACTCAAATGTACCGGACTCAATGGTACCTAACAACAACAAACAACACGTTTGAGAAACTTCCTATTCTTAGGAATTTATATGCTCAAAATTAACATATTCTTGTTTTTCCAGCTACCTTTGCAAAGGAGTTGCTCTGGGCCCCTCAGCTAGATTCATCCAATCAGATGTTAAAGCCTGAGACTTCAGATAAGGAGGTAGTGACACAAGCAACCAGGAGCTATTGTAGCAATAGCAGCAGCTGCTGCAGTGGCAGTTACTGCACCTAGAGACCACTTGTGACAACAACGACACTTCATTGAAGATCCTGTGCTATGTTACAGGTTCTATACTTTCTGGGCTTGATATACCATGGCAACCATTTTCTTTTCAGTAATCTAGCAAAGAGATTATGATGAGAACTACATAAAGGAAGACAGCATTTGTATCTAATCCATATCTGTTAACATAGCATACAGCAAATAATATTGATGTTAGGTACTGTCAAGAGATGGTTGACTCATAGACACCCTATACAACAGAACAAAACACTTTCTGACACTGTGCCATGCCTGGCACTATGTCAGTGCTTCTTTGCTATTCATAGGGTTTTCAATGGCTAATTGTTTGGTAGTTGTTTCAGGAGTAGGCTGCCATGTCCTTCTCCCATTTTTGCAGTGCTGAGGACTGAACACTGAGCCTCAGATATAGCTTACAAACAACCTACCAACTGAACTAAGCCCCAGCTCCTATAGTAAATAGTAGTAACTCATTAAATACTTCCTATTTGTTGTAACAGAAAATTAACTTTAATTCTTCCTTTCTCGATTTAGTATAAAAATGATGATTTTTAGAAGGTTAAATTTAATAACCTCTATGCACTTTTTTATTGATATCATCAGTTTTTATTTTAATTAGCTCATAATCAGCTAATAATTCATACCAACCTCCACTTATGGGTTGCTATCAGTTGCCATCACATCTTGTATTACCAATGCATTTAGTTATATATAATTGTTCCAAATGCTTCACTCCAAAATTAATAATTTAATGGGACTTAAGAAAAAATACTATATATTAATTTAAACAATAAAATAAATGAGCCCAGAACTTAATATGACTAATGTAGACATATTTCAAACCTCATTAGCTTTGTTACTGAACATTTACACACTTATTCACATAAACTTAGTGAATACACTGCCAGACATTGTTTAAACCACCAGTATTACATCAGTAAACTTTAGACAAGGTTGCTGGGTTCATGGAGTTTACTGCTTAGAAAGAGAGATAATAAGCAGGCAGATTAGAGATTAGTAATAATAAAATTTCTTATAATGGCAAGTGAATAAATGTAATGTAGAAGCATTGATATAAACTTGGCAAATGGGAAAAGAGTAATTGATTATGAAAGAGTGGTCTATCTAAGATGAGATGGGGAAAACTTTCCCTAAAGAGGTAAGATTTAAGAAATGAATATTCAGTAGAGAGGATACCATGTAAAGAAATATAACAACTGCATTCCAAGAAGAAAGAAGAGAAAACATCAAACACCTGATATAAGAACATGCATGGTGTGTGTGAGGAAAACAAGTATAGTTGGTTTGGATCACAGAAAACATGCTAAAGACAGATGTGAGGTGGGGCACATGAGTCAGGAAGGAAGTGGACCAGGTAGCAAGTGACAGGACTAGTTAAGTCATGTGATTTCATTCTAAGTGTTACTAGAGGTGAACCAGTCAGATTTCTGTTTCAGGAGGAGCCCTTTCCAATAGGAAATACTGTTGGAGGGCAAGAGCATAAGCAGAGCAAACAAAAAACAAATATAGGAATCCAATTTTGCTGTCTTCAGTCTTATTGCTGCCTCAAAAATTCCTGTTGTCCAATAAGCAGCACAATGACTTATAAGTTCAGTCTTATAATATTTCTAACTCTTATAATGCATTTTATTGTGTTGACAATAAATGTGATTTTTCTTGATTATATTTAGCAGGATATTCCTTATTCAAAGGTACTCAACCTACAATATAAAATGTCAGTTTTGAGTTAGTTGCTACAACCTGAGGTCACACTTCCTATCATAGCAGGGTAAACATCTCATTTCCTTGGCAAAAATAAGTTTTAAAAATTTTAAGATTTGTGAACATTGGGGCACACTTCCTCTATGAAATGTCTTATTTATTGAATTTTAATATTTTTCAGTGAATGCAAAGTAGCAGCTAAGCTGGTCTACATATACTAGTTCCATTCTCCCTAAGCATCCCCTTACATTTAACTTTTCTGTATGATTTGCAAAGGAAAAGCACAGACATATTTTCAGAGATGTTATATAAAGGAAAAAAAGGCATTTTGTAAATTATAAGTAAAATTTCCATTAAAATATTACGAGATAAATCTGCAAATTCAGTGAGAGTTACTCCTTTGGGGGGAAAAAGTCAGATCATCTGGGTTTTTCAAAATTTCCCTCATACTCAAGTTTCTGACAATAGAAAAGTCATAGAACGGTTTCCAAATCTGACAGAGATTTTTGTAGAATAAATATTGTAATATTGATGATACTGTAGATAAGTGGAAGAAAGAAAGAGAAAAAGAATGGCATAGGGAGAGTAAAGGAGGGAAAGCTCTTTGAGGCTGGATCTAAAATTTCAAGTCAAGAAGCAATGAATGGATGCAAGTTCAATACCATCAAGCATGAAAAATACACTCTAACTTACCATTTCGTCCATTCTGTTTCAAAGTATTTGCAGACAGCTGAATAGTGCTTCCATGGCCCATGTTTTCTGGAAATTTTAAGTCTTCTAAGTTTCCTTCTGTGCTTAGCCTTGCAACTTCTAATTCTGTCAATAACAAAGAGGCAGCAACATTCATTGAGAAACACACCAAGGTGACAATGAATTCCTAAACCACTGAAATATTTCTGAAATGAAACACTGGAGTTAATATTCTATTTGTTATGTTAAAGTATTTCAATTTTTAAAAGTGTAATGTTAGTATGTTAATTTTTTCAAAGTCAAGCAAAAGTTGGAAAACCATGTGAATAATACAAATGCATCAAAAATGAAGTCAAAAGTTTTAAAGTGAAGTCAAAATCCTTATATGTGGCTTTTGAGTTAATTTTCAAAATATTCTTTTTTATTTTATGAGTTAAGTAAAAATCTTTTTACAATCTGGAGCTGTGATATCTTATCATTATTGATCTACCTTTAAATGTAATAAATTTGAAAGGGCTTATCAAGTGTCCCAAAATAAAATTGTTAGATATATCTTAAACCACAATAAAAACAGTTTTATACTCTTTGTAAGCCAAATAATACAATTACCAAATATGGTACTATCATCTGCATTCAAATGACTTACTTCTTACAGTATATAAGTCAAATATACTGAAAAGAACTATAAACTTTGCACTAGGAGGATAAGATATTACAAAATATACATAAATTCATGTCAACATAAAAATTTGAAAAATAAACTGAGTTCATGGTAAGTGACCTCAGGCTACTACATGCTATATTAGAATGTCCTAGGGTATTTAATATACATGATTTTTGACCCTGCTAAACTGAAAGGTGATGCCCTCCTAATCTGAGAAAGAGAGTAACTTATTTCTGCTGAAATAATGTATCATTCACTCTGCCTTTCTTTTTTCTTCTACACAAAGGTCTCTGGACCTTCTGTTTAACAAAAGCCACTTACGAATATTGTCTGTGTTCTCCCTGACAATGTCAGTCTTCAAAAGGTTATCAGCCAGCACAAAAGCGCTCTCCTCCACAGTGTCAAGCAACATGGTGGCTGCACGCAGTTGATCACTTGTAGTCAGGTCTCTCCAAGCATTTGAAGCTTGTGGCTGAAGGAGGTTGTTAACTGTCTCGACCATTGCCTACGAGAGGAGGAACAGAATGACAGAGGTCTCTAGTGAACCCAAATCATTGTCAGAAATCCAGGTGTACATGTTGCCCAGCAAGCAAGGATCACCAGTGTGCATGAGTTCACTATTGTCCTAGCCTCCCCTGTGGCATGCTGCAGCAGAAGCATTCATTATTTTCTCTGTAAAACCCTACCTGGGACTTTGCAAGGCAAGAGCAAAACCCCTTTTTTTGTTTTGTTTTGTTTTGTTTTGCTTTGAAGGACAACAAATAGAGCAATGCTTGCTTCTTAGAATCAATAGTACAGGCTTCAATAAGACTACGATCACATAATTAAATTACTTGGCTAGGGAACTAGTTATAAGTGATTAAAACCAACGATTTTATCACATAAACCACAAAAAATGATGTTTTTTTTCTATATATCACCATAAGACTGGATAAGGGCCACAGTAAAGATTAAAAAGATGACTATAGACCAGAGAAGATTTTTGCTGCCTGTAGATTGAGAACTCACTAAGAAGATCCTTTTTTTCCTTCTTCTTCCTTGATTTCCCCTCCCCCCAGCCACCTAGTAAAGTGTTAGATGGGGAAAGAATCAAAGCATACATACTCCTAGCGGCTTTGGATATGTTATATGTGGTGAGAAATCTTCATACTGTTTACTGTTTGAGAGGGGAATAAACGGTTGGACTTCACATTACCCATGGCCCTCAGTGGCTTCTTTCTTTAAAAATATCAGCAGTAGGTACATCCACACATAGAGACGAAGCACCACATTTCTCATTGCTTCATCCAAAAGAATAATCTCTATAGCCACAGCATCTATATTTCCTGTGGTTTCCTTTATGTTGTAGGTTACAAAGAGAAAATAGTTCTCCCAATAAGGTCTTCGATTTCATGCAAACATACAAAATGGCAAGAGAGAAAAATACAGCACCTGCAGTTTGAAAGTGGTCATCTCTGAACTCATTCATTACGAAATGTGACTCTAATCCACAAATAAAGTTGAATAAACTGCCAACACAGACACAATTTCTAGGCAGTGCGTAAGTGTTTTAGAACAGGAGCCACATTATTGACACGTTGGCAGAGGCACTGAGCAAGACGGGAGACGTGTCCCTTACACTGCAGTGTTTTCTTCTAGCTGGTGTTTTCATAGTAACCAAGTTACAACTGTTAAAAATTCAGCTTCATAATGAAACACCTTGGCTGCCAATTAACACCAGCTTCAAAAACTAATTTTCCTTTTGATAAAAGTTATTTTTCTTGATATTTTCCCAGCCATTCCAAGTTCTGGCCAAAAATCAACATCACTGGACTTTTAGTGAAATAATCCTACTCACAAATTGGACACTTTGCCTCATTACAAAAAAATACCCAAACCAACTAAAAGAAAAAAATCTGTCATGAATTTGAAATCTAGACATTTTCACATAGTATATGTACCTCTGTCATTTGTTCTGAGTTTAAAGCATGACCTAGTAGGTGTACAACAGTATTTCTGGATCACAACAAAATTAACCGCTTTCCAGGAAGCTCTCAATAAAAGTAATGCCAATGGTATGTGCCAAAAAAAAATATATATATATATATATATATATGGTGCCAGATAGGAAATAAACAAAATGTTTAGATATGTTCTGAAGCTAAACACAGAACCTTGATGTCTTGAGAACAAAGAAATATTCTTTTGGGGATGCTCCGAATTCATTAGAAGTGCACTGGAAATCCCACATGCCACAGAAATTATGCCTTCTCTTTTAAATGGAGCAGTCATTAACTGGTAATGAACTTAATAATTACTAAATAATCATACATTGATTAACTTAAATCCTGCCACAAGGAACACTTATTGAGGATAACACAGTATTTCTGTTCTGCCCTTTGTTACTTCTAATTATTTTATTTAAAAATTGCAAAATGAGAAAACCAGAAAAATAAACAATACGGTCAATTTCAACAATGATCTCCAACAATGTTCTAAGTAACTTGTTCCAAGCCTGGATGATGAAGCAAAGACATTCTGAATAGACTGATATGGAGATGGAGTCCATAATTAAAGCCTCCCAAAAAAGAAAGCCCAGGACCAGATGGCTTCACTGGTGAATTCAACCAAACACTTAAAGAATTAACACATATTCTTGTCAAACTCACCCAAAAAATCGAGGTGTAGGGAATACTTCCAAACACATTTTATGAAGCTAGCTTTACTACTCTCTCTCCTACAAAAGCCAAAGGCGTCACAAGAAAAGAAAACTATAGCCTTGATCCCTGGTGAGTACAGATGCATAATTCCTCAACAAAATACTAGCAAACCAAACTCAAAAAGCACATTAAAAGCGTCTCACACTATGACCAAGTGCAATTTATTCCTGAGATGTGAGAAAGTTCAACATATAAAAATCAATTAATATGATATACTAATTTAACAGAATAAAGGACAATGTTGCATGATTGTCTCAATAGATGCTGAAAAATATAATTTGAGAAAATTCAGCACATTTTCATGAAAAAAAGTTTCAGCAAACTAGGAAAAATAATCCAACAAACTAGGAATAGAAGGAAATTACCCCAACATAATACAGGTCATATATGGAAACTCTTCAGCTAATATCATGCACAACATTGAAAATTAAAAATCTTTTCCTTTCTGATTGGGAACAAGGCAAGGGTGTCCACTTTCACCTCTTCTATTCAATGTAGTCCTTATTTTCTTAGCCAGAGCATTTAGATGACAACAACAACAACAAAAAAGGAATCAATCCTATCCAAATTGGAATTTAACAGGTCAAATTTTCCCTATTTGCAAATGACATGATATATAGGACACCTGAGACTATAAAACAACAAGGAAACCTCTTAAAACTATTGAACTCAAGAATCTGTGTATAATAGACTGCTTTATCTAAAAACTATGCCTTTTAACTGATACCAATGAATCAAAGGCATTATTTATATTAGTTTTGCAACTGAAAAGGGACAAGGTGTAATACAAAGGTGTAATTACAAGGTGTAAATATACTTTCAACAATTGTATTCTTCCAAATAAGGTGTTGGGATAAGGACGTGGCAATCCACTCCTGAAACAATCCCAAAACAATCTGCCATTGAAACCCTATGACTAGCAGAGAAGCACTGCCATAGTGCCAGGTATGGCAGTGTCCAGGAGTGTTTTGTTCTATTGTACATTAGATCGCTATGATTCAGAACCAACTCCACATTACCTAACAGCAACAACAAGGTCTCATCTTTACAGAAGCTTTCAATTAAATTTCTATTAAAGCTTATTTTCCAAGTTTGTTAAAGAAACAACAAAGTTAAAATATGGCCCTGACATAACTTTAAGATTTACTTAGTCTCCTTAAGAAACTATCAACTCATGATTACTTAAGTATAATTGCAAAGAATTGTTACCACACGGAGAGAGTCTTCTGCAGTGCAAAAATTAAGAGTGTGAGATTTGACATTCACTGTATTTTTACCTGTATGCTGCCTCTTACTAGCTGTGTGACATTGG
Source organism: Pedetes capensis (assembly GCA_007922755.1). Lineage (NCBI taxonomy): Eukaryota > Metazoa > Chordata > Mammalia > Rodentia > Pedetidae > Pedetes > Pedetes capensis. The sequence goes on along the minus strand of VMDO01012098.1, from coordinate 21,424 downwards.
GCAAGTTATTTAATTTCTCTGTACCTCATCTATAAATTATGGATAACATGATCAACTCAAAAGGCTGCCTAGCTCACATAAGTGCTCAAGATGTAATCTTATTTTACATCTATTTGATTTAACCATCTAGCATAGGAAGAAGAGGTGTCTTCATTTAATAAGCAAAAATCCTGTCTGATAGTTGGGTCTGATAAATAGCCACGTCATAGTAAGATCAGGAAGGAATAACTGTTTTGCAATATACTCTTAATGATTTGACCTCTTACACAACTACCAAAGACTATGCTACCTAAAACTTTGAGGAATAAGAGAGTAGTGGCTTGAACAAACTTTGAGGAATAATAGAGTCAAGGTGTGAACAAATTAGTCCCTTTTGTGCCAGTGAAACAGCACAATCAGGTCCATTTTTGTAGCTTTCTAATTAATACCCATAACTTAAGCTTTCTAAAGGATGCTGACACATCCCTGTTGCCAGCTAAATGACACCCATTTAAACAGTCATACCTCCTTGGTGGAAAAGGAACACCTATATTTGATTTTCCTTATACATGTATATATTTGTTATTTTATCATTAATGATGACATTTGGTCACAATTGTTTTGTCTTCAAAACCAGGTTTGATTGCCATCTTATTTGGTTACATAGAAATGAGCTTACATGTACTTCAAACTCAAGTTGAATGATAAATGTATAATAAATTTGGTTAAACTTAGAGCAGATACTGGGACATCAGTTTATGGTACATTTGTTTTCACTGATTTTTCTGCCTTACATTTTTTTCCTTGTTACAAATATATATTCTAAGTTAGATGAAAATCAAACTGGTTCTGAATTTACCTTATAAAATCTCTCATATTCTCATCATAATCCCTCAGTCATGGAGGAAAGAAATGACCACATAGTTTTGACATGCACGGACTAAAATAATCTAAAATTTTCAGAAGTAGAAGCAATCAACACTGTCCCTGCCAGAAACTCAATATTAATTCATTTATCTTTTTTAAAGCACTCAAACCTGAATTGGAGATGGGCACTGGGAATTTTAATTCTAGCTTTAGCACTAAATTTCAGTGTGCCTCAGGACAAACTGTTTTCTGGACAATCAACAAAATGTGAACTAATCAGGAAATTAAGTTCCACCATACTTGAGTTTGAGAGAAGATAGTGGTGGATATTTCTCCTTCTCATTTTATACTTTACTGACTAAATTCTAAGTATTTTTGACTGTCCTAAACAATCAAGTATAAATTAGAAAGATTCAAAAATCATTTAGAGTCACTTGAGGATCATGGCTAGACCATATTTTCTGGACATATATTAACATCAACCAAAATTGCTAGAACACTTTTCATTAAATTCTGACCTTAGGCAAATTCATTTGACTAGTTTTACTCATAGCATATAATTGTACTATGTGTATGAAATAACATTTTATAATCACTCTTTGGTTAAAAGGAAGGATTTACTTAGTTGCTATAACTACAGTGAAATACTTTTGGGGGGAAACAGCTCTATATTCTTGCAATGATAACTTTGTAATTATTCTAAGAGGATTTGGCTGTGAAATAGCCAAAGATTCCTTAGCAAAATACATGAAAGAATCTATGATGAGAAACACATCAGTGGCACTTCTTACCCAGGTCAGCAGTAAATCTCAAGCTGGAAGGTAAGCAGAATCACCTCAGGGAGCTTAGTTATTCTTCCTCCAGTTTAGCCAAAACAATAAATAACTCAACAGAAGGAATGACTTGGTGAAGATGCTCAACTTCACCCCATTGCATTTTTCTGATGACAAGCTTTTAAATCTTGGAGCTCATTCAGGTTTTAGCTCGCCTCATTTGTGCTAGGAGGGCTTTTATTATCAACAAAACTACAGAGAATCCCCCCTAGTTTTAGAATTTAAGCCGGTTTTGTTTTCTTTATATCATGTCTCATCCTCTAAAAGTATCATATATTCATTTTCCTCCATGACTATTTTATGGCTCCCACTAGAGAGAAGGTAGTCTTCATAAGGATGAGAATTCTGTCTCATTTGAAAAGACCGAAAAGGGGTTCAACAACTCGTTGCTCAGTGACTTTCCATGCAGACAAAATTCTTACATAGGTCAACTTTTTCTATTTTCATACCTGTGGTAGTGGGGAGGATGTCTGAAGGCATTAGTTTTATAAAAACAATTAGTAACTACAAGTGATAAAACCTTTTAAGTAGCCATATTTCCTGATTTATTCTCATTTCATATTTTCAATACCACAATAGTCTGTCTCCCTGTTTAGACTGCTATAAAAAATATTTTAGACTGGGTAATGCATAAAAGCACTGGGGTTTAGCTCAGTTGGCAGAGTGCTGATCCACACTCTCTGAGGACGCGGGTTCAATCTCCAACACTGCAAAAAACTGGAGAAGAACGTGGCAATACATTCCCAAAGCAATTCCAAAACAATGAGCCATTGACAACCCTATGAGAGCTGCTATGAGTTGGCTCTGACTCGATGGTACCTAAAAACAAGAGCAATTTATAAAAAACATAAATTTATTATTAATGATTCTGGAGACTGTGAGTCCTAGATGGCTGCACCATCATGTTCAATGTCAAGGAAGTTTTGCCCTGAATCTTCATGTGCTGTAAGGGAGTAACTAATCCATTCATGAGAGTTCTGCTCTTGTGCCCTAATCACCTTCCAGATGCCCCACTCCCAACCCATTACACTGGGCATTAAATTTCAATATATGAACTATAGGGAGACATGAATATTCAAACCACAGCAAGCTCTCATTGTAGTACTTATTCATTTTTAATAGTTACTCATATTTGTGTCTCACTTTCTCAGTAGACTGTGATGTCCCTAGGGAGACATCATGTTTGGTCGTATTTTCACAGGGTAAAATTAGTGGATACTCATTATATGAGGATAACTTACTTTTATTATCAAATTATAAATGATTTTATATGTGAAAAGAAAGCTGAAAGTGTCCACTTTCCTTTCTTCAACTTTTTGAAATGTTTCTCAAAAAGTCTTCTGAGAGAAGCTACATGTGGTGCTACACATCTATAATCCCAGCACTCTGGAGGCTAAGACAGGTGGATCAATGCGAGTTGGAGGCCTGCCTGGTCTACAGGTCTACGAAGCAAGTTCCAGGCCAATTTGAACTACAGGGTGGAACTCTGTCTCAAAAAATAAACAAAGTCTTCTGAGAGAAGAATAAAGTTTTCAGTTATCACCATGGTTTGGAAGGAAGGAAGGCTGAATTAGAGGTAAATAAGATGACAATTAGAGCTCAGAAGAAGAAAAGCTGAGCTATAAGTTACTGTAATGAACACAGACCACTATGCATAACAATAAGGTACACACATCTTGGGATGAAAATTTTCCATTTTGCTCTTTTAAGAATGTATTACATGCTTATTTTGATGTGATGGTAGAAATCATACTACACATTGCTACTGTAATTCAGATCAACTTCAAAAAGTAATACATAGATAACATCTCTTAAAATGTGTATCCATTTTTCATCATCTGGATATTTTTTAAAGTTTATATGTGAATAAAACTACACTGAGATTGTATGAGGATGTCTAGATTTCAGGATATGTTGAAGGAGAGAAAGAATAAGTCTCCAGGCATTCTATGTTCTCATCTCTTGCTTTCTGACTACATACATGGTCATATTTCATGTAACAGTATTTTGGTCAATAGCAGATCATATATATAATGAGGTCCTATTATCTAATGATGTTATAGTTGTCTTAGGTTTTTAAGCATACTCTATGATGTTTACACAAGGATGAAATCAGCTGACAACAAAGTTCTCAGAATATAATCATGTCATCAAGGGATCCATGGCTCGTGTATGTGTGTATGTATGTGTAATATATAATTATGTATGAAGATATAAGTATGGTTTACATTGGTTTATGATTTGAAAAAATAAAAGCAAAGTTTTCGTTGATTATTCTTGATTTTTGACTTTTTGATATAATGTTTATCAGCTGAGAACAAAATATTACAGTGCAAAAGTTTAAAAGTATAACTGAATAATGGACATTGTACTCCAATTGGGATTTAGATATTGACTCAAATCAAAATTTTAAAGGTCAAATGTTTGGAAAGTCTTCAAAGGAGTTTAGAAATTGCAGGGTTTTTTTTTTTAATTAGAAGTTGAGTGACTGATATTTACACATCTGATCAATAAACCTAAGTTCATTTTATAACCACTGTCATTTAATATTATTAAGCATATAAAAGCTACTAATCTCTGAACTCCCTTTTATATTACAGTGAAGTATTGGCATTTTCAAGTCTTAATTAAAATTAGATTGCATGACACAACTACCTTAATATAGTAATAAGGACCTTTAACAGAACAAGATAAAACCAAATTTTCAAAGAAAAGTTCCTGGCTCTTTGAGAGAACTGTTGTTGAATTTTTAAAAACTGTATTGTTTTCAGTAAACTGTTTTTAAACGTATCATTTCAAAAATGTAGTTTAGGATGAAATGAATGCTGTCAGAGAAATCTGGTTGAGTCACCCTTCTTGCTAACTGAATATTCATTCAACAAATACTAATTGAGCATCTTCAATGTGGCAGTCAACTGGGATGCAGAAAGAAAGACAAATGTTCTCCCTTCCCTCAAAGTGAATTAAACTAGCAATTAAAATTCAACACAACACACAGTGTAATAATGGAAACAGGGTTCAATCTCTGTATTGGAAAGGATACGTGAAGAAGGAAAATTCTAAGTTGATGTTCATTTCTTCTTTTCTTTTCTTTTCTTTTTTTTTTCTTTTTGAGACATATTCTTGCTATGTGGCCTGAGCTGGCTGACCTCAAACTCACAATGATATTACTGCTTTAGCATTCCATGTTCTTTGATTAGTAGCATGTGCCAACATGCCCAGTTAATTTTTTCCTCTCTGCCTTTTTTTTTTTTTCCGCTTTATGGTCTGGGGCTCAAACCCAAAGTCTTGTCCATACTAGGTAATCTTCTACCACTGAGCTACATCCCCAATGCAGCAGCACATTCTTTTAAACTCAGAGGTAAATCAGAATCAGAATTTAGAAGGAATTGAGAAGAATTCCTTCTGGTAGAGCAAAGAGTTCATGGATTTCAGTGGCAATGTGGTGAATGAAGGCTAGATTTCAAAGGTCCTTTCAAACTATGCTTAGGTATTTGCAATTCATCCTTGAAGGCAACATGAAATCAATGAAACAATTCAAAGAAGTGTCACATACATTAAAATGGTTAATATTTATTGAGTATAATCCAGACCCTGATATAAATGCTTTATATGTATCAGTTTTAATTTTCACAAGAACCTACTAAGATTTAAATTATTATTTAAATTTCTTCATTTATAGTTAGAAAATTGAGACTCAGAGAAGTTAATGTGCTAAAAGCTAATTAGCTACCATGTAGTAGACTCAGGGTTCAAAGACAGGCATTTTGACCCTGAGGATGCAGAAAATGTCCAAAGACATTCAAAATGATTTGCTGATTAAATAAAATCAGTGTTGAGGAAAAAAATAAGTGCATATAACGTATTCTACACAATGAGGAAATGTTCATTTAAAATGAGAATAAGGAAAGAGGAACAAATTTTTATTCTTTAGACAGTAGTGGGTATGTGTATGTATGTTAGGAGAAGACTATGAGGAACTTAAATTCAGATTTGCCTATTTTGAATGCAAAGTACCTGAATGGCATCCATTAGAAGGTCTGGATAGGCCTGAAGCTGCACATGAGATCTGCACTTGACATATAGTTTGTTGTTGTTAGGCGCCATGGAGTTGGGTCTGACTCATAGCAACCCTCATAGGGTCTTCAATGACTGTTTTGGGATTGCTTCTAGAATGGATTGCCGCATCCTTCTCCTGTTGTTGCAGGACTGGGGATTGAACCTGGGTTCTCAGAGAGTGTGTGGAAGCACTCTATCAACTGAGCTAAATCCCAGCCTGCCAACATATAGTTTAGGCATCATAAACTGAAATCAGCTTATTGAAGTGATTGACCTATCTAACATTACCCAGAAAAACTGAACAGATGAAGAACTGATGATACAGACCACTAACAACAGAGGGAAAAATGAAGAAAGAACAGTTAATAAGAGAGATGGAGGTACTATTCAGAAGAAAATGTTATTCCTAGAAGTCAAAGAAAGAAGATTTCCAAAAATTTTAAAACTAGGGGCTTTGAGTATAGCTCACTGGTACAGCATACACTTAACATGCAATAATAGTAATTGCAATAATAATAACAATAGCATTAATAATAATCATAAATATATCCAAAACAAATAATATAACTCTAAGTCTCTCCCACTTCTGTAACTGGTATAAAATAAACAGGAAAACAATAGAGTGCTTTTGAGAGACAATCTATAAAATTTTATGTAACTTTACTTCAAAGCAGGACATTTATGTATTCTATGAATACTTTTTGAGCATTTAATATGAGCCAACAGTTTTCTAGATGCTTGGAATCCATCTTAAACAATTCAGAAGAAACAAAACATCCTAGAACTGAACATTCTGTAAGGGAAGCATGTTGTTGTTGTTAGGTGCCCTTGAGTCAAGTCTGACTCACAGCGACCCTCATAGAGTTTTCAATGGCTGATTGTTTTAGGAGTGGGCTGCTAGGTTCTTTTCCCAATTTTGTGGTGCTAAGGATCAAACCCAGGGCTTCAGAGAGGGAAGAGTAGCATTCTACCAACTGAGCTATACCCCTGCCCTTCAATGGCTGATTGTTTCAGGGTTGATTTGGAAGGGGCCTGCCACATGCTTCTCCCATTTTTGAAGTGCTGGGGATCAAAAGCAGGACCTTAGAGAGCACAGAGCAGCACTCTACCAACTGAGCAAAACCCCAGCCCAAAGGAAGCATGTAAATTATATAATGCTAGAAGATGTAAAGTGACATGTAAAGTAAAAGAAAAATAGAATGGATAAGAGGATCTCGAATCAGGAATGGGGTTAGGGCAGAGGGTGATTTTTGATTTAAATAGGATGGTCTAGGTGGGTCTCACTGAAAAGTAATGATTCAAAAGAGACTAGGGAGTTGAAGAACTCAGTCATGCAGATATCTGAAGGTAAAATATTCCAATCAGAAGGAACAACTTAAATAAAAAAGTCCTCAAGTAGGAATAAGCAAAGCATGTCCCCAAACCTTCAAAAGGCATATGTTTGGAGTAAAGTGAAAGAAAAAAATACACGTAGGGCTGAACCACATCAAGTGAAGACTGCATGTAACACTGTTTTGCAAGTGAAGACTAAGGTTTCAGTTATGGACATGGAAGGTTTGAGGTGCCTGTTAGACAAGTGAAGATGCTGAGAAGTTGGCTGGAACATTAGTTCTTGAGTTCAAGAGAATGATCTGCATAGGAGATATCACTTGTGGACCATAGGTATATAGGTGGTACATACCTAAACCAATGATCACTGAGGGAGTGACTGTACCAAAAAAGGAGAATGAAGTTTTGTGCTACAGGCACTCCAACCTTGATAGTTTAGGGAGAAAAGGAGGAATCAGCAATGGAGACAAGAAATGAATGTTAAGTAGATGAGAGAAAAATCAAATAAGTTGTCCTCATGAGAGTATATCAAAGAAGAAGGAGGGACCAGCTGTGTCAGTAGGCTTCAGATTGGTCCAGTAAAATATTGTTTGACCTCTGACTATTGGTTTAGCAGAATGACATCATTAATGACTTTGAGAAGTGACATTTTAGTGACATGGCGAGGACTCAGTCCTAAAGAGGTGAAGTTATGACAGAACGAGAGGATATGGATTAGCAACAGTGTCAGTAAGTGTCAGGATTTCTGTTTCAGTGGACATAAACATTGTTGTTGTTGTTGTTAGTTGCCGTGGATTCATGTCTGACTCATAGCGACCTTCATAGGGTTTTTGGGATTGCCTTGGGAGTGGATTGCCATGTCCTTCTTCCATTTTTATGGTGCTGGGAATTGAACTCAGGACCTCAGAGACTGCAGAGCGGTGCCCTACCAACTGAGCTAAATCCAAGTACTAACCAGGCCAGACCCTGCTTAGCTTCCAAGATGTGATGGGATCGGATGCCACAGGGCTACAGCTACAGGCCAACATACCTATAGGCATCTGGAAACATGGGACTGGAGCTTCAATTAAACACTAAATTCTTACACACCATTTAATATATGCTAAGTACAACAACCCCCACGTCTGTCAGTTTGCCGCATTTTGGGGGTTTGTGTGTTGTGATGAGGTTGAAAGCTATGCTATGAGTATCTCAGATACCAGCAGGGTCACCTATGGTGCAACCAGAGTGCTCCTTGGAAGCAAAAATGGCCAGACTGCATCTTACATATTTCGGATATGTAGTTAGGAGAGATCAATCCCTGCAGAAAGACATCATGTTTTGGAGAATGGCAGGTCAATGAAAAAAGGGAAAATCCTCCACCAGATGGATTGATACAGTGCCTGCAACAATGGGCTTAAAAATAAATAAGATCGTGTGCCTGGCACTGAATTGGGAAGTGTTTTGATCTGCTGTACATAGAGTCGCTATGAGTTGGACTCAACTCCACAGCACCTAACAACAACAATAAGTACAACAAAAACAACAAGTACAATTTAAAGAGTCCTGAGGATATAGAAATAAAAGTGTCACTGTTCCTTTCCAAGCAGCTCAGAGATAGAAGAGTGACGGGACATTAAAATACAGTTTGATAATTACTGGCATAGAAGAAAACTTAGAGTGCCACATAAGTCCATCAAGAAGAGCATTTATTCAGACTAAGACTGAGACAAAGAATGCTTCCTTAGAGTAACTATCACATGAAATAGATGCTGACAGATAAGACAAGTTGAGATGAAAAGAAGGACAAAGAAAAGCAAATCTAGAACTAATCCAAGCAAAAGGTATTGGATGATAAAAACACAAAGGGCAAAAGAGATAACTAGACAGTCCTTGAGTCAAGTAATGATCAGTTTTATATTTTTAAAACATGACACAGCAGTACAGAGAATGGGTTAATGGACGAATTTGGAAGTGTATAAAGTATTTAGTTAAGTTTCTTTTTTTAATTTTGCAAGTCACCTACCTAACTAAAGGTGCTAGCTAAGCTGAAAGCAGAGATATGAAGGAAAATGACATTTACAGCCAAACCTATCTTGGAAAAATACAGTCTCATGACCCTAGTTGAAGCACTTTCTAATGGCATTTAGACTCTTAACTCTTTTCCACAGCCTTCCTACTATTGTATTCTCCTTTAACACTTTGCTTTAGGAATATTGGTCTTCTTTTTATTCTCAGAACTCTCCAATAACTTCTCATTTGACTACCTTTGCCATTAGTGACCTACAGTGCTATTTCTCCAAGAAGGCACATGAATGATCTCACAGTGCCAAGACTCAGCTTTATCGTCACCTCCTCAGGAAACCTTCCTTGATCAACACAATCTAAAGTAACATGCATTTTTAATGATATGTCTATATTTTAATTCTTTGAATTATATGTCTGCAATCATCCTATTCTATTAATTTGATTGATTGAATGATAGATTATTTCTTTCCCAAACTCCAGCTGATGAATTGGAAAGTGATCCCATCTGTCTTAACTCTTGAATCCCTGCACCTGGGACAGTGCCTCAATGACAAAAACTCAACTATTATTTCCCAAATGAGTGTTGAACAAATTAAGTTTTTCTTAAACTGTATATTTTTATTGTTTTTAATGGAAAAACATTTTTCTGGCTTTAAAATGCACAACTGGTAAGAAAGCCTAAGAAACTGTCACAGCCCTAAATGTAATATGGTATCTGGATTAGATCCTGAAACAAAACCAGGATATATTGAAATATGGAAGAAATATGGACTGTAGCTATTCTAATATATCAATATTATACTATAATAATGGAGGATATTAATAATAGATGAAATTATGATGCGGTGTATGAGAACTCTACACTACTTGGTCAATTTTTCTGTAAATCTAAAACATTGCAAAAATATTAATGGTTTAAAAAGCACAACCTTGTAAACAAGAAATATAGAAGTATATAAAATCTGAAAATCCATTTATAAAACACCATCACAGCATCTAAAAAGAATGACTTTTAACATTGTGCTGTGGATCCTCTCAGACTTAGAAATATTTACACATCTATACCAACAAATGTGTGTTGTTATCTGTTACTCAATGCTTGCTTTTTAATTTGTACTTTAAAATATGTCATATTAATCTTTCTCCAGCAACACAAAATTTTGCCTCACTCTTTTGCTTGCTCAAGAATATTCTATAATTTGGTTTGGTAGTTTATTCAACCAGTTTATCAGAGTTATTTTGTTTATATAAAATGCCATCCAAATCTAACTTGTGATCATTTCTCCACACTTTTTTCCATGGAGGAAATTTACCCCATTGGGTGTCTGTGCTACCGTCTACTCCCCAAATCCTCATTTTACATAACCAGAGAAACTCTGTTTGGTAAATGTGTGACATGGTTTATACGAAACATAGGTGTGAATTAAAAGGGTCTTTTCTAGTAGGATGTTTAAAAAGCTGATAACAGTGATAGCTTTATAGAAAGAAAGCTGACTGGGAAGAGAGGTGAGAGGCAAGGTAGACCATATACTCCAATTCACCACCATTCAAACATACAGCAAAGTTCCCAGGATACCCTGGGGAATTGACAATGCAGAGCTCCTGGTGGGGGGTGGATATATTTATTAGTCTATCTTTTGAAATTTAAACAATGTGCTTATACTAGTTATTCAAAAATTATGTTAAAAGAAGAAAAATGCAACTTGAAAATAGACCAAATAAATTTAAAAATTTAATTAAAAAATTTAAAAATTAATTAGAACCTTAGACTATGACTAATAAATAATAAATAATGAAAAAATTTTCATATGAATGTAGGTTTCAAGCCTGCAGCTGTAGCACTGTGGCATCCCATCTCGTCAGATCTCAGAAGCTAAGCAGGGTCAGGCCTGGTTAGTACTTGTATGGGAGACCATCTGGGAACACCAGGTGCTACAGGCTTGGAGAAGGACCCTGCAACCCACTCCCAAAAAATAATCAGTCATTGAAAATCCTATGAATAACAGAGAAGCAGACAGTAGGGTTTCACCTGTTGTACATAGGGTTGCTAAGAGTCGGACACCGACTCACAGCACCTAACAACAACCTAGGGTTCAAAAGTAATTATTTTATTGTCATAAGTCTATGGTAGCTTATTACATCAGAATTGGATGAAACTTTCACCATGTATCATTAAAATAAGAAAAGCAAAAACAGTTTAGGTGCCTCTGAGAATGCTAGTTACCCAATATCCATCTTGAATTAGACACAGAATCACTGAACACTATACCTCGTTGTTAATCTAGATTTCTTAATGTAGTTTAATGCAGCATTTAGCTCCATCTGAATGCAGCAGCTCATCCAATTTGATCAGAAGTGGTTGGGTGAGACTTTTGGAAACTACTATCAGGAAGAAATCCTTTAGCTATTTGTTTTTTTTCCGTCTTCCAGTTTAAGATTGTCATCACCTAAGGACTGGAACCTAAGTAGCCATCTTCTCCTTTGGAGGCTGGAAGGCCACATGCAAAGATAATGGAACACCAAACACTGGAAGCATTGACTCTGCTGATTTCATAGAGTTTCCAAGCTAACCTTGCACTGCATCATCTGCACTGTTTTTAAATGTGTGCAAATAGGCTCTGGCTTAAGATACCATAGTTAAATTTCTATTACTACACTCTGTACAAAATTTATACATTAGATAAGAGAAAATGTAAAAACCATAATTTCATTGGGCACAGTCCTAAGAAATCATTTGTTTGATTCTAAGCCATAAGGCAACTAAGTACTTTATTGCCAAATACATATTAAAACTCTACTTCTTTTCTAATCTGTACCAGAAAAGCTAATTGTACTTTCAGAAAATACATGATCATAAGATATTAAAGAAATAGCAAAGTAAATTGATGTGTACTGTCTTGTACTAAAATAATATCTATGTATATTTTATATATTAAATTTTTTTCAAAGGTAAACATATATTAACAGAGCAATGATGCATCAAATGGACTTTAAATAAACAGTGTGACAATTAATGACTTGCATATTGATTCTGAAATTAAATGAGAGGAGAAGAGAATGTAAGTTGGTAAAAGGAAGAGAGAAATGGTTTTGTTTTAGTTGAAATAAGGTTTGTTTTTTTTTTTTTTAGAAATAGAATGGCACATTTCCCCCCATCATTAGAATTACTTTCTGAATCGTTCACAAGCATGTCCATACAAACAGCAGCTGGAATATTTGGCTATTTATAGCAAATGTGCAAAATGCAAGAGGCAGAAACAACTTTCTAAAGCAGCCATCTCTGCCTGACCTGTTACGTTTGTCAGGGGAATTTTCAGAGATTTTCCAGAAAGCTGTTTTTTCTATGTCAAAGAAGGATTTCCATCATCAACACCTGTCATTGTCCTTTGGAGGTCTTTTATATTTATGAATGGACATTTTCAAGCTGTTAAATAATACCTGTATGATTTACTGTGCTTTCAGTACATACGATTTTATTGTCTTTTGATTCAGTGATCACTTTGTAGCACCATTTAATGATTACAACTTCTTGGAAGGAATTCTTATAACTATTCCTTGTGAAAAGAAAACTCTGATTTTGTAGATGGAAGTCACTTCCTTTGATCTCAATGTCTTTTAACAATAGATTTAGGGCTAAAGTAACATGCAGGGTACAGATTTATATTTTCTCTCTTACTGACACAAATCAAGTGCAGATTTATCAAGCTGTGAAATATATTAGGTTCACATGGCTTTAACAAAGGGTTACCAAACCACAAGAACCTGCTGTGATTCAAACTACTTTCAGATGTCCTTTTAATTATATTAAATGAAAGTTTGGGTTGGCTTTGATACTTATGGGCAAACATCAAAATCTCTTGATAGAGCTGCTAAAAGTACTCCCTGTTGCTGTAGTTAATATACTACATTGTATGCACACTGCTAGCCAATTTATTCTAGTCACTTTAACAAGGATATCCAGCCTCACAGGCCACCCAGGATAGTAGCACAAGTAAAGCAAAGCATAAATCATTAGAAGACTACGAAAGTTGTTTGACATGCACCACAGAGCTCTTTGTCACACAGCCAATTAAGTGACCAAACAAGGAACTTGAAAATATTCATTAATATCTTCCTAGCAGTATAAATGAAGCTTAGAATTCTTCTTGTCTTATGCACCAAAAGCACACAAGTAAAACTGGCATAATTCAATTTGCACTTTGTCAAAGGTGTAAGTAGCAATTTTGGTTCACAGAATGTCTGGATTAGCAACACACAAAAATGAAAGTATGGGAAAAGATGTTTGATATTATGTTTAATAATATGGCTATCTGGGCCCTGGAATTTTTTATATTTATCAAAAGTTGACATTACTTTTATCTTTGAAGAGCTGTATCAGCATTTCAGAGCAGATTCAGCAACATTGAGCATCATTTCTTCCTCCCTGGAATAAGAACTTCATCAGGAGACTCCAGGATACCAGATTCTTCTGGTCTTGATCTTTCCTTTTCCTTAAGGCTGCTCTTTAGTTGCTGTTGCTGGTTTGTCTTCCTCTTAAAATTATAGTGTCCTAGGGCCCAGCCTTAGATTCTTTTTACCTATTCCACTGTCTTTAAGTGCTATTGTAAGCTTGACACTATCAGATGATTATGTCTAGACTCATTTCTCAACTACACTCTAAGCTCATGTATTTAACTGAAAATCTAAGATCTATATTGCCTATCTAATAGGAATATCAAAGTTAACATCCCCCAAAGTGAAGTTCTTTCCTTGTCCCTCTCAAACTGGTTACAGATAGGCCATCTTAATAAATGGTGACATCATCCTTTCAGTTGCTCTGGTTAAAAGCTTTCTCTCATTTTGACTTTCTTGGCTGCCTCAAGTATAATCTCTTATTAAATCTTCTGTTTTCTTTTTTAACATATCCTACATCTGAATTATTATCTCAGCATCCAGCACAAATATACTAATTCAAGTGGCCATGATTGTTCTACTGGTCATATTGCTTAGGCTGTTACTTTTTCTGCTATAGAATATATTATATTTTAAAAACTTATGAGGTCATGTCATCCTTATGCTCAGAACCCTACAATCATTTATTGGATCTCTTGGGACAAAATCTGAAGTCACAATCTAGGTCCTTGCCACACAGAAGATTTGTCTCTCTTATACTCCTTTCTTTCACTCTGCTCAAGTAGCACCATTGCACCATTGACCCTCAGTCTCAAAAAAAAAAAAAAAAAAAAAAAGGAAAAAGGAAAAAGGAATGAAAAGAAAGGAAGAGTCATTTTATTCTCCTCTAACTCTGAAACATAGTACAAAAAAGTCAATAAATGTATGCCAAATGATATATACTATCTCCTACAACCAAATAATGAAGCCAACCCTATTACTGCAGTATCTTAGGGGTGAGGAGCATGAGCTTCTAAATATGGATAACATAGCTTCTAATTCAGGGACCCCTCAGTTATTACTGTGTGATCTTATGGAAGTCATTTAACCCTGTTGGGTCACCATTTTCACTTCTGTAGGTTAAGAATTATAATAATTAATTGAGTGCAGTGGTGCACACCTATAGTCCCAGGGACTCGGGAGGCATAAGTTAAATGCCAGAGGCAGGCTGCATAACTTAGCGAGACCCTGTCTCAAAATAAGAAGTAAAAATTGGGCTGAGGGTGCAGCTCAGTGGTATAGCACTTGCAAAACATACCTGAAGCCCTGGATTCAACCACTAGTACTGCAAAAAAAAAAAAAAAAAATTGCAATAATTATACCATAGGGTTGTTTTAAATATTAACTAAGAATGCATGGTAATCTCTGGGTATGACAATGCCCATGAGTAATCTCAATGCTGAGGAAGCTGAGGCAGGAGGATGCTGTATTAAAGGCCAGCCTGGGCTACATAGGGAGACCCTGTCTCCAAAATATATGTCCGTCCATACATACATCCATACATACATCTATAAAAATATATTTAAAAAATAAATTTATGGTACTTTCTCTGTAAAATGGAATTACTACCCATGAGTGTGCAATAAATGTACTTTATTCTTGATAACAAATAATTGTTATTCTTAATCATGGTGATGAAGAAGTTAGGATGCATGTCAGGAGAGCAGCATCCATGTCATCATTGCCAGTCATGTGACTCTGGGTCAGTCATTTCATCTCCTCTAGGTTGCTGTCAACTCATAGTTACCTCAAGGTTCTTTCTGGTACTCTTACATCATAGTAGCTGCTTGCCACACTTGTTTAACACAGTCTTGTCTTCCCTGGCATGAAATTTAAGACCCTCTTCTTAAATAAAGGATTATGTCCAAGATATAGTAGTAGTATGTTTTACTATGACACATGTCAATTTATATCTTTCAGTAGTCAACAAGGACTTTGTTGTTGTTGGGTGCTTTAGAGTCCTATTCTGTCCTTCCTAGTGTTTTCAATGGCTGATTGTTTCAGGATGATTTAGAAGTGGATTGCCCTGTCCTTCTCCCATTTTTGCAGTGCTGGGCATTGAACCTGGGTCGTCAGAGTGGGCGGAGCAGCACTCTACCAACTGAGCTAACCCCCAGCCCACTTAGTGTAATATAAAATATGACTACAGAAAAATAAATTATATTGGGCTCTTTTTTTATTTTGTGAAAATCTTGAGATGCAAATATAATGCTTTCTAGGAGACTCATCTATTATTTTTAAAATCACACCAACTGTAATTGTTTACCTACAGATCAATTATCAGACTCAATAGCTGGCAGTTCAGATTTTACTGTGCTTTATTTGTTTGTAAAAGAAACAAAAGGTAGGAAGCAAGAAAATGTAAAAGATGGAACTAGATAATTCACAAAATAGACACTAACCCTCTAAATAATGGACTCCAAGTTAAATGGATTTAGATGGTCAAAGTCAACCCTAGAAGAATCACTGCTTATGCATTTAGAAAGGCCATTTTTTAAGAAACTCACAATGACTAAACAATTATCTCAAGTCAAATTTAATGCCTAAAGCTGTCAAATGTATCTCAAGCCTATATTATAGATAGCTCTGAAGGTGCTCTGAACATAGAAACAACAGGTGACATAAAACTTGTCTTTACGATTTAAATACACTAATTTTACAGTATTTTTCACTGTGGAAGTTCACGGAATAATAATCAACATGAAAATGGTCATAAGTAGTGTCATGTATTATGGAGCAGAGCATTTCTGCTTCACCAATATTGTTTGTATTCAGCCTTATCAGATATTTAGTCAATAGCTAAAACATTTATTCACAGCCAGTCAATTATAACAACAGGAAATCAGCCATTGAATAAACTGTGCTATTAATTTTCCATCAGAGATTCATGTTTGAATGACCATGCATCTCATAGATTTAAATACCGAAAGGCTAATTATCCCAAAGGCCCCATTAAAAGGATAGCATAGATTGCAAACAAAAACAATCCAAATATTGCTCCAAAATGATCTCCTGCTTTCAGTGCTGAGGAATAATTTCTCTATCTATTGCATACACAACAGTATAGTTGATACACACACACACACACACACACACACACACACACACACACACTTACATACAAACAAACATATGCTTCCCAAAGTAATTTCTTTTCTAAAGCCTTAGAAAAATAAGTCTTAACAGTATTTTTTACTTTTTATTTTTTGGCAGTACTTGGGAGTTGAACCCATGGCCTTGCACATACTTTGCAAGTGCTCTACCACTGGGCTGCACCCTTAGTCCATTTGATTGTTTGTTTGTTTATTACTTTGAGACAGGGTTTTGTTAAGTTATGCAGGATGTCTCTGACTCTGAACTCAGGATCCTCCTGCATCAACCTACTCAGTCATTAGGATTAGAGGCATGAGCCACTGCACCCTAACAGTTTCTTAAACATAAATATGCATTATCTTATAAGGTAAAATGCAAATTACAAGCTAATTCTACTCTTCAATGTTCAAATTATTATTTTTTTCTTCTAAATGACTCACGAAATGCCCTTGTTTTCTTCATCTTAATGGCTTTTGTTTCAGAGTAAAATTTACAAAAGTACATTGTTTTCCGACTCTAGATTTTTAAATTTCTCATTCCATTAAAAAATAATCCCGAGAGTAAAAGCAGTAAGAATTGATGAGGTTCACGATAGATTGCCCCAAAATATGGCATTGTGGCATCTGAGAAGACAGCAGAGGCAGAAATGTAATTTTCACCTTCTCCCTGCCTTTTCCCCCTGAAGCAGGTCATAAAAGTAAGAAAGAATTTCTGCTCTTCCTTTGAAACAGGTCGTAGTATCTTTATTTGAGAGTTGCACTGCCTGTGCTCAAAGAAACAAGCCAAAGACAGAGATTCCAGGGAGAATCTCAATGAACAGCCATGCTAAATTCCCCTTAGTTTATTACTATTATATCACAACCCCTTTGTCCGGTCCTACTCCTTGACTGGCCCACTTTTCATGAAACCTAAGCATAAAAACACACAAGCTTTCCTGCTTCATTGGTCTTCATTTCCAAAGGATACATAAAACTTACATCAAAGAAATTTATGTGCTTTTCTCTTGTTAGTGTGTGTTTTGTTATAGGGGCTTCAGCCATGAGCCCAGTGATGAGTGAGGGAAAAAAATATCTTTCCTACCTTACAGACCACCCATGCTCAAAAAATTTGGCTCTCTACAATTAACTGGCTTATAGGGACCACTTATAGTGTACTTTTGTATTGCTAAGGAGACTTGGAAAACACCAAATCCAATCAAAGCGATCATCATATATTCCTAGATTGAAAGTGTAACTAAAAAAACTGAACCTACTCAAAAAGAGTTTAAATCATCCAAAGTGCTAATGTACTCACATTTATTAATTAATTTTGTCCCCTAGATGGCAAAATACTAGGACAAAAACTTTGTCTTACTTGCTAATATTTTTGAGGAAATGAGGATTTCATGTACAAGATTTAAAAAACAGGGCAATTGGAAGAAAAACGATTTGCCTGTCAGAATTAAGAAAATTACTACAGGTAGCAGTTACAGTTACCTCCATTCATTAAAATGTTTACTGTTCTGTGCTTTTTACAATCTGACTAAATGTCCCCCAAGGCAATGACTTGCTATTTTATGTCCACCAAGTGACTTCCTAATTATAAATTCAATTCCCAGTTTTACACTCCCCAGAAAGAAAGTAGATGGAATATTCAGATCACTGTAAAGATATAAATGAACAAATTGATTTAGTATATACATCAACCAAATCTCTTAAGCGTTTTGGTTAAATAAAGTCAATACTCCTATAGTATGCTCTACTAGGAATAAACTGGTAAGTTTGGTTTTCATGCTGCCAATCTTACAATTACTAACTTGGTTCTTGAGGGCATCTCTTTGTACATTCACATTGGTTTCCTCTTTATAAATGTAGTGATATGGACATGGAGAGCATTAAGTTTACAGTCAGGCAGTTTCATATCTCTTTTCTCTTTCCTTTTCCCTTTTACAAAGCAAATCAAAACAACAACAAAAAAATTCCACCAAAAAACAAAACGAACAAACAAGCCAGAGGAACAGAGAGCTTTCTTTGGGGACAATTCTCTTTCACATTAAACCCATAAACCACAGGAAAGGTTTACTGGTTGGAAAGAAAACATGGAAGTTGGATAAAAATTACATTTACACTCTGATTAAAACTTTTGCAATGAAAGAATAACATAGTCACAAGCATGCCTTGAGCCAATAAACAGATTTATTTTAAGACTATTTCTTGACTTATATGACTTTGACTGAGTGTCATTTATGAATGATTTGGTACTCAATGGATATATAAACAAAATATTTTCACACTGACCTCTATGAAAAGTTACAGATTTTTATATCACATCCAACCCACCTCTCAGTGGATCAAAATGCTCCCACTTCAAGTTGTACCTCCTTTTTAGTCTTGTTTGACAGAATTTGGCCCTGCCACATGTCTTTTTAACACATAATCTTTTGTATGTCTTTGCATTCCCACCCTTCAAACCCTCCCTGAAACTTCGGTAGGTCAATACAGTACATTATCATTTTTCTACAGATGTCCATACATGCTATCACCGACAGAGACAATTCAACAACTTAACACATTTATAAAAACGCGGAAAGTACCTGGACATAGGCTCTGCAAGAGCGCTCTCTTTTCTGAAGCTGAATCCATTAAGACAGCAGATTAAACACAGAATAGAAAAAACAAGTTAGTGACAGAAGAAAACAAGAAAAATAAAAGAACACATCTACACAACACACCTTATTTTTCTGTTCACTATTTTTTAGAAGAAAATGAAAGCTAAGCAGCAACAAAATGTAATCAGTGGCTTGAAATATAGGAGCCAATACCCTTTCAGAGCAACCCAAGTGAAAATTGAATGGGAGATAGCTGTTAAGTTAATGATAGAAAGGAATCTTTGAATACATTTAGTAGAAATTAGCGAAAATCAATACGTTTCATTCATTTTAAATGATCTATTTCACATCAGGCTAGTTATTAATTTATGGGCCACAAATGAAGACACAGGAAGTTAAGTATGTTATGCCAAAAGATTGGAACACATTTTTAATATAGCAGATTACTTGTGATTTTCAGACAATACAGATAGTTAATGTGCACAACATATTATATATGCTCATGCATATATACAAAAAATTCTGTTTATCAGGAAAATAGAAATGCCTATCTCATGACTATTTGATTCTAAGGGACAAATAGCAAGAGAAGACTAACTTCAGATAAAAAGAATGTGATTAATCTCCTGACTTGATACTACTTTTATTTTCTTGAATAATTTCTTTTGAAAGTTTTGACCAAAAAATAAAGTAATTAATAATAACATATTTTAGAAACTGTGGTGGAAAAAGAAGGCTGTTATTGTTTGCTTGCTTGTTTGTTTGCATAGAGAATGATGTTTTTCTGGGTAAAGGATACAGCAGCTCATATTCAGTCCCAAACATTTTTTTCCCTGGCACTAAAGTGAATAATCAATAACAGTTTATTCACACTGTTTAAATGAGTGACCCAAAATTTTATAAATTAGATTGTGGGATTTCTTTCTCTTCCCTACTGTTTTTTTTTTTTTCCGTTAGTAGCCTTGAATATTAAAATAGAATATTGTCCAGTTTTATGAAGCAGTTACTCTGATGCATTTTGTGTCCTTAATACTGTTCCAAATCTAATTCATGCATTCTTCAAGGAGCATGGACCAGTTACTTCTCCAAAGAATTAAGTGAGGAATGAGTACAAGTACGTTGCCAGGGCTGTCACTTGGATCACTGACTCCATCATGGTTTTGCAGGGCTCTAAACCCTCCAGAATTTTAATGTGGAGTGTAACTGATTTGTACCTACTTGACTTTGCAAATCTGACAGGTTCTAACAGCTTCAAGGGAAAGTAGGAACCGCAGGAAATGCGAGCAAGCCAGCAAGCACGTGAATAACCTTTGCCCTCCCATCTCCTTACCCCTTCATGCAAATTAACAGACTACAAACCACATTATATAAACAATTGAAACGAGCAAAATGGGAAACAAAAGAGAACATTAAAAAGCCTCACAAATGGAAATTTGGCCATTATGTAGTTATTTGATATTCAGGGTAGGCAAGCTGATTAGCTGTAGCCAGTTAGAATGTGACATTAATTGCCAGCTTTACCTGATATCCTCAGACATCAACATCATTTTTAAATAAAGATACAATGTATTGTTGTAACAAGTCATGTTACGGGATATGTAACTTTAATAGAAATCACTACTTCAAGTACATTATGATAACGATAGCTGGCGGCAATATTCATTAATTGCATGCAGTCAGCCTGGATAATAACACATTAAAATCACAGCATGCCCAGATTATATAGGCAACTGTGGATTATTCTATCAGGGACTTGGTTGTGATTTTATCAGAACAGGAGGGGAAATACTTCCCTTATGCTCAGCACAAAAAGAAAACTTTAATAATTTATACCTAATAAATAAAGATTAAAATTGCACTTTTTTTAACTTGATGATGATGAAATTGTAGGAAAAAGGGTATCTGCTAGATAAAATGTCTGAGTTTTCTATGTTGAACAATCATTATTAAAAAAAAATTTCCCCAATCTTGGTGAGTAAAATTCTTGCTTCAGCAAGACACAAAAGAACTAAACATATTAAAAGATAGGTCTGAAAGTCATTATTCAATCTAAAGGGGAATTTCCTTTCAGTGAATTTCATAGAGGAACATTAGTCTTTCACTGTCAAATTCTTTTTTTTTTTAAGTTAGAAAGAATATCATAATAGTCAAGGCCCTAAAATTCAGTTTCAGTCACTGAGAATCTCTACTACACAAATGCCATTCAGAGAATATAATCATTGATAGTAGGAGTTCTAAT